>VDFB02042697.1:22354-88598 GCA_007258455.2 Sequoia sempervirens
TGGTTGTTTCTTTATGTTTTGATTGTTACTTTGTATGTTGGAGTCACATTAGCCATTTTGTGTCATGTTGTTGTCTTCTTGTCTGCTTTAGTGGTGGGACCTTATCATTATCTCCTAGCATGGGGGGTGGACCTTAGGGTTCCACATGGTTGGGTGGAATGTGTTATGCACTCCATTGGGTTCCCTCACTTTGTTCATGTTCATGGTGACTACTCCTAGATATGAAGACTTTTGCACTTGTTCCAGTTTATGTGGAGTATCTTCATGTATTTTTATTGTATCTTAAATCAATTGTATCATGTATTATACTTTTGATGTACTCTCATCACATGTATACGAGGAGACATTATTATTCAAGATGTAAGGATGTAATGATGTAATTATTTTTTGAACTCTCTTATGTTATGGATACTGTAAAAGATGCTATTGTACATGTTAGTTAAATGGATTGATTCTAAATGGTATCTATTGATCACATGTTATGACTATTTCATATTGATTGTTCAAATAAATGTGATGGATTAAATGGAACTTCATATTGTTGATGAAATTTGTTTAATGTAATGATTTCTAGTTCTTGCTAGTTTAGCTAATGGAATTATAGTAGCATAGTCATGGACCTTAGAGGACTTAGGCTAAATAATATAAGTTATTGTTTCATTTGAAATCTTGTGTATATTGCACTTTCAATTTTTTTTTCTATTTTAGGTGTTATAGCGTGTTGTCCTCTAGTGTTTCATGGCAGGGCGTTACACATTAGATGTGACTTCTTGTTGATGATTTTCTAATTAGGGGGGATTAAAGGTTTACTTAGCCTCTTCATCTATACCATATTATGAAAAAATGTATTTATGATATCATCTTGATTTGACACAATATCTTCCCAAATAGTAGAAGAATTGGGAGAGGGACAAACAAGATTCTCACGATTCTTAATGATTTTATCTCCTTTTACAAACATACCTTTGTCACAAGTAGGAGAGGTATCGGGAGAAGAAAAACTATGATTATTATGATTATCCTTGATTGCACTCTCTTGCACTAAAGTATTCTCACAAGTGGGAGAGATGTTGGGAGATGAATGGAGACTAGGCAAGGTGATGTTAAAGAATGTTTCAATGATCTCATCTTCTAGCACCATAATATCCTCCCAAATGGATGGGGCAGGGGAAGAGGGACAAACAAGATTCTCATAATGACCAATTATTGTATCTTCTAAAACCAAGATACCTTCATCACAAGTAGGAGAGGTATTGGGAGAAGAACAATTAGGATAGTCATGATTGTCTATGATTGCATCCTCTTGCGCCAAAGCTTTAGTGGATGATCTAGATGAGATAAAGTCTTCATGGGATTCATCTAATATGTCAAAGTATTAAAGGGCTTGGTAAGTATACAAGGTGATTGTGGAATGAGATCTAACATTACTACATTACTATGCTTTCAGCTCCAAGGTTTATTATTTAGTGTGTAGTTTCTTGTTTAATGTTTTGGTATAGTTTATGGTTTTCAAAATTTTTAAAATGAAGAATAATATATCTAAAAAATTTAATGATGTATAAAGTAAATAAAATTACCATAGATTTGAAATAATTCTAATACTAAAACATAAAATGACTTTTTCAATTTTCATCACATTACACCCTAAAGAACAACTTTCTTTAACATTCAA
The DNA here is from genome assembly GCA_007258455.2 of Sequoia sempervirens. Taxonomy (NCBI): domain Eukaryota; kingdom Viridiplantae; phylum Streptophyta; class Pinopsida; order Cupressales; family Cupressaceae; genus Sequoia; species Sequoia sempervirens. The sequence continues at coordinate 24,027 of VDFB02042697.1, forward strand.
ATCAGATAGTTTCAAATTTTCAAAATGCAGTTGTAATAGTAGAAGTAGAATGAAAAAATAGACATAAAAGGGTACCCATAAAATTACCTAGACACTTGTATAGGGATAGATTCTCCCAAGGGAAAATGAGTCCTTGTACAGAGGTTTCAAAAATTGAAATTTGAGTTTGAAGTTCACTTTTTAGGTTCCCTATTTTAGGTTGCAAACTATGGTTTCTATGACAATTTTTTCTAGATTTTGGTGTCTAAATGAAAATGAAATAAAGGAAAATAAGTTAACAAATATAAAAAAAAATTGAGTGAAATTTTGACTAAATTTTCTGATGTAAATGCCTAAAAATACACTAATATGCAACTACTATGCAAAATTAATGTAATATGTATATAATTTTTTCAGACTTTTTAAGTTTTAATCAATGCAAAATGTAATTTTAAAACCCTAAATGAACTATAAACTAATGTAATTTTGAAAACCCTAAATGAAATTCAAACTAATGCAATGTAATGTAAACTAATCCAAAACCTAGATATAGGGTTTGAATGACCTCCAATTTTTAGAAAGTTTATAGTGCAAGAATGTCAGGTTCACCAAAATGTAAGTGGGGCGATCAATATTGAAAAAGGTGTGTGATCTATACACTTAAACTTTCCTAATTTCATTAAAAAAAAAGAGATACCCAAAGATAGGGTTGAATTTCAATCCTTAGGTGAGTCAACCCTATTAGAAGATCTGTTGTTTTCCTTATGACAAAAAATGGTAAAATATGCCTGAAATGGACTTTGCGGAGATAAAATAAAAATGCTTAATGAGCTCAATTATGCAATGTAAAAAATGAAATGAAGATTTAAAGAATAATACAAACAAAAACCATAATCTTTCAATAGATCTGAGAAGGTTAAATTGTTGTGTACCTATCACCAAAAATGATTGTTGAGTGTCCTACAAGGACTCATTCACCCTAGGGCGAATGGGTGTTTGTATAGGGTTTTTCCTCAGATTTGGGGGTCATATAGAGATGGATATGAGATGTTTTTTTCCCCAGGTTTCACTATCAAAAAACCAAAAATAAATTTGGGATCTGAGTTTCTATGTCTTGACAACAATGTTGACAACTTTGCAAAATTACACTTTTAATCCAATTTCAATCCTTCTTCACTTGTAAATCTACACATACATAAAGAGAGGGGAATTTTTTTTTTTGGGGGGGTTAATAGGGGTTTTACTTGGTCAAACCTTGGTTTGGTAATTAAACCTTGATAATGAAATAATAAAAAAATGAAATGAATGATGAATGAGCAATGCTATGTCACAAAGCTCACCAAACCCTTTAATGGTTGCCCTTAGAGGACTGCAATCTAATAGATCTCTCTAAGGATTTGATCTTGCATGAAAAGGCTTGATTGATTGGTTGATTTGATTCTTGAATACTTTCTTGAATGCTTGAAACCTACATCACAATGTTAGCTCCAAAACCTGAACATGAACACACATGAACTTTGACATGATGATATGATCTTGATTGTTGTTGTACGTGATTGATAAATTTTCTCTTCAATGCTCTTGAAAATAATATTTTATCATATTAAATTTGAATTATTCAACTTATATTTGATTTGATAAAAAGACCTTGTATTTATAGGTGTTTCCTTAATTATCTAAAAATTAAACATCACAAGCTGACCTTTGCAATTTAAATTTAGATAATTAAAATGTTGTCAAAAACATATTAAAAAATGGGATTCAAGACTTAGGGAGGGTGAATGGGTCCTAGGCCCTAAACCTAGGACACACATTTTACAAAATGTGTAATTAAGTATAGGCATTAATTAAATGTGGGTTTTGCTTTCGAAAAACAAAATTAATTAGGCTTATGAATGCATAATTGGGCCAATTAAAGGCTTAATCGAGACCAATTAATTAAGGGGAAGAAAACATAGTGTGAAAATGTAGAGTACATTTTTTTACACTACACTTCCTAGTCTTAAGAGGAAGATAAGGGAAGAAGAAGGATGTATGATGTCTTTTAAGCATGCTCAAATGTCACCATGTCAATTTCAAAAGCTGACACAACCCAAATATGTTTTCTAGGCCACACAATTGAAGATGTAAATCTATCCTTTAAATTCAAAGAAGCCTCCAAAAAATGTTGTCCAAAAGTATCCATACTCATGTCAAACTATTAAGAATGATCATGTAGAGAATGAAAAAGAGGGTCATAGTGTTCCCTCACAACACTTGAAGAAGGATCATGTTCATCAAAGAGAAGATGAATGCAATCAATGGTGTCTCCCAAATTTGCAATATGAGACTCCACAAACAAGTTTGAAATACCTATCATAAGTCATCCCAAGTATCCATATTTGAAGGATAATGTATATCCTATTGTAATGAATAACAAGAAGCCATAGTTGTAGAAATACAAGCATCAACAACTACAATAATAGATGGAGTTGAAATGTAAAGTTCAAGAACTAGATCACATGTGAGAACACACAGTTTCAAGTAACCAAAATTTTCCTCAAAACATTAGTAAAATTTGGCAAATAAATGACTACGTGACTAAAAATTTTAGTCACAACAACTAAAGATGACCAAATTCTACTCATTTTTGCAACACAACTATAAACGACTAAATAAATGACTAATTTGATTGTAGAGTAAAAAACACAACTAAATAATTAGTCACACAAATAAAAATTAGACAATATGATATTAAAGTGGATAATTAAAAAAAATATTTCGAATTAAAGGAGTGGGTTGTATTATAATATAATATAATAATAATAATATATTATTATATTATAGTACAATATATTATATTATAATATAATATAATATAATATATATAATATATATTATTATATAATATAATATAATATATTTAATAATATTTATTTTGCAATAAGTGGGAGATTTATGAACTAGAGATTATTTATTTTGGATTCCATTTTGAAATCCTTTTTAGTGGTTAAAAAAACCCTAATCGTTGTGCCCTAATTTCATTTTAATAAACATACTCTAAAACCCTCATCAAAACCTCATTTTCAGGTTGTAGCTTGCCAAATTGGAGAAGTGAAAGGTGAATACCAATGAGGAAGAGTTTGGAGGAGCCGAAACCAAATCGAGGTCATTTCATCTTTGTGATATGCAGATACTCCCTCACCCTTTTGTTATATTTTCAAGGTTTTTCCCCAAATCGAGGCCATTTCATCTTCGTCCTCTGCAACGGCTTCCCAACTCATTGATGAAATCCTAAACAAATAGGAAAATAAACCAAGCTTTGATATTAGCCAATTAATCTAAGTGAGGAAGAGTTTGGAGGAGTCTAAACCAATAGCAGCAAGGAAAGCAACAAAAAATGGTGAAAACAACATTATCTCTAAACTAAGAGCTCAAGAATGTCCAGCCTGATCCATTTTGGATCAATTTCTAATAATACACATTATCTCTTGTTCCATTTCATTGGTTTTATTTCTAAAGTGCTGATATTTCTTTTCGGTGCTCATATCTACCAGTTTCTTTAGAAAATAAAAGCAGTCAGAAATTGGTGTAATAGAAAAAATAATAATGTTATGTTAAAAAGAAATTGTTATTGAAGGTTTTATTCTATATAAGATACCTCCAAGCAGTGTTGGATGAGTTCTCTACAATAATATTGTATTTTATGGTTAAAAAGAATACACAATTATTTATAGCTAACTCCAATCCTAATGTGAATTTGTAGATAACGATTCAAAAGATGTTTAAATTGGATCTGGCATGTGGGGAAACAGTGTACATGCATTCAAGTTTCATAAGATACTTTTGGTAAGGTTGATCATATACTTACATAATCAGAAGTGTGTTATCTCTGGCCCGACTTTTGATTCATGTGAACTTCACATGCCCGTGCAAATTATTTTCTATAATTGACTAGTAGGCCTGATGTTATAACTTAGAAGATATTGGTAGTCAAAATTTACAATATATTTTATAGAGACAATTTATGTTTCAAAGGGTCTACTGTATATTGGTTGTATGCAGTTATGAAACATTGTTTGATGGTTTTTTAGTTATGACGGCGTTGAAAATAGTTGCAAATATGGGTTGTGTGATTAACCACCATGAACATAATATATGTTTGATGAAATTTTATTTAGGACTTCTTGATCACTATGAAAAAGTGGTGAGCACAGTGTTAAAGTGTTAAAAAGATGAAAGCTTTCTTGAGTTTCAAATATAATTGAAATGCTCTGATACAAATTCATTATTTAATAGTGCACAAGCTAAGATGGACTTTTTTTTAATAAGGATCAATACATTTTATAGTATTCATTGTGTTCTAGGTGCAGAAGTAAAGGTTCTTGAGTTTCAAATCCAAATAAAACTTTCAAGAAAAGAAATTCATTGATATAGAGTGATTCTCTATTTTTATTCCTTTTTGAATTCTTCAATAAATGTTGTAAAACAGTCAATGAGACAAGTTTCTAGTGAGTCACATCATTTATATGTTTTGACTTTCCAATGAGGCTATAAATAGTGAGGTTTTGATTTTCCGGTGAGGCTTAATGAAGTAAATTTTTAGTGTGGTTTTTTCTCCCTATACAGGGTTTTCCACTCATAAATACTGTGTTGTTGATCCTCTTGATTTGTGGTCTGTTTGTGTCTAATCAATCATATTTGTTCAAACATTTTAGTCTTCATTTCATGGTGCTTCTCTCAAAATTTGAATATCTATGATACTTGAAATTTATATGCATAAATTTGTGAGGATTAATTAAGTTAGATTTAATTTGTAACTTGAATCACTAATTCACCCAAATAAATGACTAGACTACCATGACTAAAGTGGATGACTACAATGACTAAATAAATGACCACAATGACTAAATAAATGACTTACATGACTAAAATAAATGACTAACATGACTAAAATAAATGACTACTATGAGTAAATAAATGACTACCATGAATAAATAAACAATTACCATGACTAAATAAATGACCAATAAACAACAATAAATGACTAAATTAATGACTAAATATACTACCAAATTGATCAATCAAAACAACTAATAAATGACTAAAAATGGTTGTCATAAATTTGGTCATGTTATAAATGATTGAAAATAAACTACTAATGGTCACATGACCAAGCTTAGTTACATATATGTAATTTTTAGTAGTGTTTTTAGTCATTTATTGCTATTTTTGTACTAGTGAAATCATAGTCCACACCACAAGTGCGATCATCATCCAAAAGATCAAAGTTATCATTAAGAACAAAGTCTGAAAAAGTGTATAGACAAGATGCATGATCAGCCATCCCAGTAGAAATGACCTCTTTTCTCTCCAAGTTTTTGATGATAACTAAATCAAGAGTGAATTCCATAGTCCTCCCAACTCCAACATGAGTGATCTGATAGATGGAAAGAATATTTCTTAACAAATGAAGTACACACAAAACATTAATAAAAGTGCTCTCCCTAATATCAATAAATCCCTTCCTAATTACACTTATGTATGCATTGGTTCCATCAAAATAAGAAACATAGCACAAGGATTAAAAGAAGAGAATATAGACTATGAATATGCCATATGATGAGAAGCACCTAAATTTAGAATCCATCTCCATGATCCAAGACATGTAGAAGCACAAAGAGCTTGACCTTTTTTCTTACTTGTCCCAATAGTAGGCATCTTTTCCTTATCAAATTTTGTATGTTTGGAAGAAGGGGCTGTAGTAGACATTCTAGAAGGTAAACTAATTTTTTTCTTCATAAGAAGATGTTCCAATTCATCAAGACCCTTCTTATAATAATAGTGTTATTCATGTTTGTCCTTCTTGTAATATGCACAAGTATGCCTCTCCTTCTTAGATGATTTCCCTTTAGACAAATTTTTATGTTCTTCCATGGAATTAGATTTGGATTATGTGTTCTTCTTAGGTTTTTTATTTTTTTCTTTTCCACTTGAAGATTTCTCATCCTTTGCAATCAATGCATGGAATTTTGAAGACTTCAAAGTACCCATCTAAATAAGCTTATCTTGCTCCCTAGTGAGTTGTATAGAAAAATATTCAAAGGAAGGAATCTTAAAATCTCTCCCAAAGGTATTATTTGTATCATATAAAGTAGACACAAACAATGAATATTTAGGTCCTAGCTTTCAAAGAACATAAAACACAAATTGTGTATCCAAATTTTTAATTTTACAATCCTTCAATTTTGTTCTTAGTCACTTGAATTCGGTAATGAAATCATTTATGTTGTCAAACTTACTTGGATTGAGATATTAATTCATTCTCCAACAAATTCCCTTGAATTTCATTAGTTTTCCCAAATAATTTTGATAATGTACTCCACATAGCCATGGGTGTATCTAAGTTCTCAATGTGAAATAACTCAAGAGACACATACAAGAAAAAAAACCAATGACTTCTTCACAACTATTCAACCACTTTTTCTTTTTATCTTCATCATCTATTGGTTCACCATTGATCCCATAAACTATCCTAACAACCTTAAAAATCTTAGCAATTTTTTCATTTTATATTTCCATTTAGGATAGTTGTTAGGTGTTAGAAGTGGAAATGAAGACTGCTCCCTGATGAAACAAGAAGAAAAGAACAAAAAATCAAGAGGAATGCAACCACAACCACAAGACAAATCCCCCAAATTCATTCAATCAAAGAACCCCCAAAAATATATAAGCTTGGCATTTTATGATTAGTGCAATTACAGATGCCACTTGCCAAAAATAGTGAAGTAGTCTTGAGCTTGGTACATGAAAATGCCAAATTTGGTCACAAAATCAAGAAATTTTTTACAACATGATATCAATTTGATTACATTATTAAAAATTACACAAAAAATAATGCATTTTCAAAAAACAACTGCACCAAAAAATGTTACTATAGGAGCGAGAACAAAGCCCCTCAAGTTTCCAAAATGAGAATGATATAGTAACACCTCTAAGAATCTGTAATTTATAGAAATACAAACACAAAAATAGAAAAGGCCACACCATTTCAAAGAGCACAAAATTCTATCCAAAATAAAATAAATCTTGTAAAAAGGAGGTCATGAGCCTGAGTTATGAGAATTTCAAAATCACCCTTTAAAATGAAAATACAAATGGTGAGGGGGGGAAATTTTCAAAAGACTACTGACACAGTGATGAAATCAATAATCCATTAGATTAAATTTGATGGCCTAGTGGTTGTCACCACCAAAATATACCCTTGCCATCAAAATATTCACCTGTAAGGAATATTCTCTAAGAATATTCTATAGTGGTGAGAATCTTGCTAGAATATTTGGTATGCATAGAATATTCTTTGCTTATACATTAATTTTTAAAAGTTACCATATTTTTATAAACCCGATTGGTAGTGTTGGTGGCGAGGTAGTACCTACACTATGTGGAACCATAACATCACTGTGTACCCTTTGTGGGTACTTACAGGTATGTAGACTTGATATAGTTCGCATAATCGTCAATATTTCTTTTTTTAATTTTTTTAATAAAATTTTCTAAAAAAAATAACCAACCATATATTTAAAAAAAATATATTCATAAAATATTTAATTTTTTTTAATATATATATATATTAAATCATACCTATCAACTACAATGATGGTGCACAAGTGATCATACGATCGTACAAATGGTCGAACTGGGGAGATTTTTCTTTAATGTCCTTGGGAAAATTTGTCTAATTTTAATGAAGTAATAGTCAATATTTGAGTTTTTGGGCCTTCTATATGTGATGGCATGGTTGGATTTGACCCAAAATGTTCCAAAATTATAACTAACTTTTGGATCTAGCAACCACTCATCAGCTTCAAAACCTCATAGATTTGGCCTTGTATGTACAATTTGGATGAAACAAAAGGAAATTTTGACTTTTTCAAACGCCATGAACTCAATGGTGAGCTTAGATCTACACCAACAAGATCCAAAATGAACCTACAATGAAAAAAGTATTAAATGGCACATAAGATCACATGACACCTAAGACTTCAAAATGTTCTTAGGACCTAAGTAAACTTAACATGGGAATAGGACCTACTAGGTGAACTAGTTATATAGGAAACCTTATTCACACCTGACATACACACACACATGCACACACACATATTTTTTCGGTAATATTTCATTTAGGGGTGCTCCTTTATACTAATAAAAAAATATTACATCATTTGATTTAAAATAGAAATTAGTTAACAAATCATGAAAGTTTCCACAAGAGTGTAACTAGGCTATTATCAATTGGTTTGTGTAGAGCAATCGAATCCTCAGCGTTTCCACGCACTTCAATATTTCTTAATAATTCATATTTTCCATGGTCATACTAAATAATGCCAATTATTTAATTGTTCTCTTAAAGTTCTTTCATTTCTTATTAATTAAATAAATCTATTTATTTAATTAATTTTACCTTATTATTTTCTATGTCTCTCTCACAAACAACTTCACCTCTTTCCTTTAAAACAATTTATTTTATTTAAATTATACATTAATTGACCTTATCCTCTTTTTCAATTAAATAAATTCTATTTAATTTACCCTTTTATCATATGTCAACTATAATTAAATAAATCCTTTATTTACTTAATTATTCATTTAATCCCTTTGTCACTTAATTAAATAAATCTTATTTATTTAATTATTCTTCAAATATCAAATCTTGAATTAAATGAATTATTTAATTCATAAATTCTATTTTAACGCATTCCCCTATATTTGGATAATTGTGTGAGTTATCTAAGTATTCACTTTGACTCAACTCAACATCTATTTAAATCACTTAAAGTTAACCTGTGGATTCTAATGTTTGAGTGATTTCTGATAATCTTTGTTTATATCGTTCACCATCCGGCTAACCTGCTAATTGTGTACATGCATATTAATTTATTGAGTCATATTTAATTAATTAAATTCGAAAGTGCATTCAGTTAGAGAGTTGCTTTTATCCATTCTTATCTTGTCATGCAAAGATAATTCTTCCGCTTTTTGAATAACCAAACCTTGAAGATCAAATCATTTAATCTTTATTTCTATTTCTAATTTATATCACTCATGTCACTACTAACAGTTATCAGAATGCATGTCTAATCTATCATTCTCAACCATTCGTTGATCTTTCAATCCTAACCTATCCTTCGAATAATCAATTTTCTATAAATTGATCTGTTCTTCATCATTCCAATCTCTCTCGAAATCGTATGACTTTTAGAGAAATTATCTTGAATCTTCAATGTTTTGTCTTAATCACAACACTTAGGCCATGCTTGCACACAAATACTAAAAATCTGAGGGAAAGTACACTACACAAATGAAATGGAGAAGAGTAATGGAGGTTATTCAATGGAATTGATCGCATGTTTGGTAAAATAGTTTCTTTTATGCATGTTGTTCTTAATCTTTCTTTTGTGCTTGATTATCTAAGCTTTGAGGATTCATTAATATAGTTTGAATAGATTAGATTTGAATTACTTAACTCTCTCATGTGTTTTTATTTGAGCTACATTTGGTGAACCCAACATGAACTACTAACCCTCTTGATTGACATTCTTTGCTTCAAAGTTTTTGGTGTTTTTTGTCTTAAAGGGTGTAGGTACTTTTGAAGAATCTAGTAAATCACACTTTTGGGAGTCATTTGAGGTCAAATAAATAGCACGGTTGCATCTGGAAGGGTTGAGAGATGAAGATTCATATATTATATTACATATTTGGGTTAAGGGGAGCATTTTTTATAAGAAAAACATGATTTTATGGCCATGGCTAAAGTGAGACGATTACAAGTTGAAGTGACGATTTGCGCTTTCGCAATGATGCATTTGCAAGCTTAATGACGCATTTGCAAGCCAGAATGATGCATTTGCAAGTTAAAATGACACATTTGAATTTTGGTGATGCATTTTCAAGACATAATGACGCATATGACTTTCGGTGACGCATTTGCAAGCTAGAATGACGCAATTGACATTTTGAGCTGCATATGATAAGTAAAGTGATGCATTTGACAAAGTTCAATGCATCTGTGATTTATTAAATTGCAACTGACTGGTAAAATTATATGACGCATATGCTGCTTTGAACGACACATCTGACTGGTGAATTTTTAAGTTCAATTTTTGATTTACAGCTTTCTTTCATGTTTTTATTTTAGCTAATATTTTGTTTTTTAGTGTGTGTCTTGAGGAGTTAACAAACTTTTAGCAGATCAATAGTCAAAGATCAAAATCACAACTACTAATGAATCTTTCTGCATAATGCATGTCAAAGACCATAGTTAAGTTTTTGAAATAGATTGTTTGGTAGTGTAGCAAATTTTTCATTTGGATTAAAATTAACAAGTGTCTACTATGTTTGGTGCGAAAGCACAATTGTGTTATTACCCTCACGATTCAGTATATCGAAGTATACTCTTCCCTTGCACATTCGTGCGATCCTGAGTGTAAGAGAACCAGTTACTGACTCTAGAACTTGGGCTTATTATGGTGGGAAAAAGTACTCACCCTAGGACAACTCAGACCGGTAGCACCCTAAACTTGAGGGACTTCCAACCGGTATATAAAAGTGGATTCTTGGGGAAATTCCAAGAATCACGCATATGCTTCTGATGAGATGGATTCGAAAGGGGAATCTCACCGCATGGATCATGCCCTAATTAAACACCTTTGTTTATAGTGTCCAAAATCCTCTATTTACTAGTGCAATAGGTCGAATCTGTGAAGCCGTGTCATATTCTTATGGTTCATGTGTAGAGATGAAAGTATGCCATGGGATGTATATGGGTACTATAGCTTGGATACCCCAAATGACGTTAATGAGCCATGGAGGGGAGCCAGAGGGGTCAAGCTACTAATGATCTGCCTTGAATAAGCGTAGTTGGGGAAACCCAAGTGAGAACTTAGTAAATAATATCCTACATAGCATAGGATGTGCTTGTATGTTGTCAAATTAAATGTTCTTTGAGTCCAAAATCAAACTAAAAACACATCGTCTTATGATTGTCTTTGTTTTCCATAACTTGATCAAAATAGTGTTAGTTTTATATCTCAATTCATTGAAAACACACAACTATCAACAGAGCTGCAACTGTTCACTAGAGAGTCGCAATTGTTCATCTAGAGTCACATCTGTTTAGCCTAGAGTCACATCTTCCAAATTAGCTCACATTTGCTCAGTCAAAAACCACATATGATTTAGGAGACCGCACTTGTGACATTATGTGACGCATCTAAAAAAGGTGAGCCGCAACTGCAATTTTGAACGACACATTTGCCACTGTCGTAGAACTTTTACCAGTGCACAGAGTTTAGAAAACTACATCTATTACACTCTGAGTCACAATTTCCATTACGAGTCACATCTGTTGGAAACTACATTGCATTTGTCCAACATAGACATTGAATTTTACCAGAAGCTCACAACAAATTACCAGAGAACCGCAACTATGAAACATAACCTCATCTGTGAAATTCTACGATGCATTTGCCTAATTATTAGAAAACCAGAATTCACAGTCACTGTCCAGTCGACATAGTCATACCAGTCTTTGATTTGTCTTGTCATACTAGTCCTTGAATAGAAACCTGAAATGATTTGCTTAATTTTTCATCCTTTAGGTATCATTTAGTCATAGCTACAATTGTCCTAGTTCCGAGTTTAGTCTCATCTTTGAGTACATATTACCTTTAGATCAAACTCTTAGGAATGTCACTTTCACAAACTTTAGAATAGGTCCACTTTCTACACTTTGGAAAAACCATTGCATTAATGAAATTTTCCATTGAACCTAGTCCCTTCATCATATCTTTTTTCCTACAGTGAGTCCTCCTAGCTCATCAGTTGAGTTAGGGAGCTCACCTTATCTTTGGTCCCTGTCCTACATAGGTTCCTTGACATAATTAAATTGACACCTTGGTTAGACTTTAGGTAGTTGGTAACCTCATCTCAGGTTCACAAAAATTGATTACCTTAGAAGCTTGCTTAGAATTTGCATCTTTAGATACTGTCATCCTATACTAGTGTCATCCTAGACATACGTTATTTGCATAGAAAATACCAAAAAAATAGCTGCATTCATTCCTTATTTGCACCTAGAAAATCCCAAAAACATAGCTTAGGTTGCATACCTTAGACTTAAGTCAGTCTTTACATTGTCATACCTTAGAACTCATATCACATACCTTAGGCATACTCCATCTTTCATCATAACCTAACCACCATGTATGCAATTTACCTTGATATGCTTGCTAGTCAAGTTAAATACCAGTTACTCTGTAATGGTCAATTCCAACAAGCCATAGACTTCAAAAGATAATTTATCCAATCCAAATGCCAACCAACATCAACCCATGGTCAACTACCTACATACCCTTCCTACCAACAATCCATAAGTCCTAGTCATTTAGCCATCTTCCCTCACTATCAAGAGTCACTTGACATAATCTTTTCCATTAATCCACTACAAACATCTATTAGTCATACTTATCCTAACCTTGACAAGGGAAACTAACCTTCCACTAATCCCTTCCAAGCCTCCACATCCTATCATGGTCCTTCATCCACTAATCCCTTCTAAGCCTCCATGTCCTATCCTAGTCCTTCATCCACTAATCCCTTCCAAACCACTCCATCTCAGTCTACATTTAGTCATGAAAATACATATATTCATGGTCTCCAAAGTCACATCCCATCTACTAAACTTAAGGATACATGTCAAATGGAAATTCCAAAGCATGACTTCATCGCTTCACCTTCATGTCAAGTTCAAAGTAGTCTATCCCACGAACCTCTCTTTAAGTCCATCCAAGAAGTCCTTCTAGATAATCATGGCATCCAAAATACACCTATGCTTGATCAAGATTCCATTCCCAACCATATCATTCAAGACAAACCCGTCTTTGATCAAGACACTACTATAGAGCAAGAAGTCCAAAATGATCCATTCCTTGACCTTTATGCCATCCATGATCAAACATTTGAAGATGACCCTATCCAAGTACAAAACACATCCATTTCCCAAAATGAGACACTTTCCTCTTATGAACAGATAGATGATATTCCTCTAGAACAAGAGTCTCCTACTCTAGACATATTTGCAAATGACCAAGCTATAGCTGAGTTCATTGGACTCTATGACAATGACCATAAAGATGGTTTCAACATCGACTTGGAAGCACTAGTAGAATCATCTGAGTTTGATGTCACAAAATAACAATGATATCCAACATGTCAATGAAGATACAACATCCTATCAACTAGGATCATCCACTTTTATCAAATTAGGCTTTCTTGAAGAGGAGGATATTCCAGTTTCCACAAACACAATGATGGGTTAGCATCTTGCTTCCAAAATGAAAAATACGCCATTGCAAATAGAATCTGTCAGAGCATGCAGTATCAAGGAACAGGACTAGGGATACACGAGCAAGGGATTCTAGAACCAGTACAGTTTCAGGAAAATCTTAGACATCAAGGTCTTGTTTATCATTCAATCAAAAAATCTAATGATGTTAATGGTATCTTCTCAATATTGGGGGCAACTTTATCTGATACAAACATCAAAATGGAGGCCATGAGTAGTTCTTACCATAAGGTTGTTTCCAACACTCCTTCCATCCATACCATAAATTTTCATTCCAACATGAATAAACCTTCCATTTGGAACAAACAAAAACAAAAGTCTTACAAATTCAAAGTTCAAAATCAAATATCAAAGGCCATTGAGTCAATCAAAAATCCAAGTGGACAAATAAAGTTAAAATGGATCCCAAAGAAAAATGGATCAAGCAAAGAAAATAGTTCAAAGGTAAAAGTCAATCAAAATGTGGAGCCACAAGAAAAGAGGACTCCCACATATAATAAATGTCCACCTCCTTCAAAATGGTCATCATACAAGGCATATAAAAGTCATGGTTCCAAACACATTCTCCCAATCCCCGAGAAACCAGTCTCAAATCACATCCATCACCCAAGTTTGACAAATGAAAATTCCTACATCCTAGAGATTGCCAGCCAGTCTACCATCATCCTTCATAATCCTACATATCGTCTAAAGTCTAAAAATCCTACGTCACAAATCCGTCACATTATGGCAGCAACTCTTTATCATAAGGACTCCCATGGCACTCTATCGCGATGTGTGTATTTTGATAAGGCCAACTCTAGTGTCAACAAGGATCACAATGAAATCAATCAATTGTATGCAAGTGTTATGATCCTGATGAGGCAACTACTTCATCAAGGTTATTATTGGCATATCATGGCACTAGTCTCTACATCAACACTATCAATGGATTCAGAACAATCAGTGATCATCTAAAGCATCAAGGCCATCCAAAAAAAAAGAGAAAGAAATTCACTTTGATGAAAACCTAGCAAACAGGCATCTTGGTGACACCAAAAAGAAAAAAAAAGTCAAGAGAAAAATTTCATCCAATAGTGAAAACCATTCTTATGGCGCTTTGGATAAGTACCATGATGAAAACCTGGTAAACAGGCGTCATGTGTAAGCCATTATCTATGTGGACTATTACACTTGGGGGCAAGTTGTCTCATCTCCCATACCCTTCGTATGACATTTCCATCTATCCATCTTAGCCCTACCTCTCATGTCCATTTTCCTAGCTACTTTGATCTTGATAAGGATGGGTAGAAACATAAATAATGCTTTGGAAAAACTCTTGACATGTCTATCCTTTGGTCATACACTATCCATGAAATATCATGTCATAACCTTCATAGCATTTTTCCAAATGAGTTATCCTTATACGAAATACCTATCACATGCCTTGGTTTTTCCCTTGTCAATGGTCTAAGGATCTTCCATCATACCATCTAATCCTGAAAAGTCATTCCAAATGCAACAAGCCCAATCCATACAATATTTCTATGTATCCTAGTGCATCAATCAAAACATTCCTTGGCTTTGTTTCTAGCCTGGCTACAAACCTTGATCCTTTAGTCACATTATCGTCATCCTCATGTTGTTTCGGGATGTGTCCTTCCCACGTCAAACAACATCATCACCATCCTCCTCACCTGTCAATTGGTTTTCAGCTTGACTAGGGGCAAGATCATGGTTGTCCTTGGATTTTTGCGCATGCTTGCTCACTTGTTTATAGGCATCATTTCATTGTATATAGTCCTTATCCCTGTACATACTACCTATCCTTGTACATAGTCCACTTCCCTGTACATATCCCTTATCTTTTGTATCCATCGCTTGTATATACCATTCATAATAAGTGGTAGTCTTTCCCATAACTTGAAACGATTGACATCAAGAGCATTTCATATCCCCCATTTTACCCTATCCATAGTCAATTGGTCTTATACTTGACTGGGGGCAAACACTTGACATGTGTCATATTGGTTCTTACATTAGTTGTGTTGAAGACGTAAAAACCATGGAAAATCCGTAAATGTCACAAAATGACTTGAGAAAACACAAAAACATCAGAAAACTTCAAAAAGACAAAAAAATCAAAACATTTCAAAAATCCAAAAACAGAGTCAGAGTCAGTCGCACTTGTCAGTCTTTGTCGTTTGTCGAACTACGTTGCCTCTGTGACTGGACGTAGGCAAAGCCATCTGCCGATGTGCCCCCGAGGCATTAGGTCAGTCCGTTTAGGTTTGTTTGTATAAATTCATGATTTAATCCATATGTCTATATGGCAAGGTCGTTGGTCGTGTCGAACTACGAGGTCTCTGCGTGTATAACGTAGGCAAGGCCATCAATCGATGCGCCGAGGCCTTTACTAAAATTGATCCATTAGGGTTCATCATTCACTTTCACACCGCGTCTTCTATTTGTAGTAGGTCTTATGTTGGTCAAGTCAGAATTAGAACTACAAGATTTCTAGCATTAATAGCGTAGAGCAAGGCCATCGTCGATGAGCCCACACTAGGTGAGTCCTTTAGGGTTTGTTATCCGCGCCGCGATCAATTTCAACACATCATATCAAGTCATCTGCGATGTCGGTGAACAAATTGTAATGTCTACGGTCAAATCAAACAAGCTGGCCAAAACAAAACAATTCAAAATAGATCAACCAAAGTACTCTGGGATGTGTCCTTCTTGGAAAGCGAGGGCGTTATCAAAACATAATCAACCTCTATCTTATACAGGATGAGTCCTTCCTGCATAATCGATAAGGTCAAACATAGCCTTACACAGGTTATCATATCAACGACATTTGACTCAACGTCTTATACGATACATGTCTTTCTGAAACCAGGCTTTGTCATGCCTTATACAGATAGTCATAACATCGAAACCAGACTTACAGTCTTATCCGGTATGTGTATCTCCTGAAACCAGGCTCTATCAAACAATCCTTTTATCAATCAAACAAATCAAACAGACAAGATCAAGTTTTGGCAAATATTTTTCGCGGCTTTTTGACTTTATGGCTTATTTATCGTCGTTTATCTTGAATTGATGACGGATTATGTTACTACTTTCTCAAGGATGTCCGGGGACTAGAGAAACAGCGATGTGCTCGAATTCTATTTTCTTTGACTGTTGTCTGTAAATTGTCTTTTAACTTTGATTGTTGAGTCATGTTACTAGTTTCCTCAAGGATGTCCCATGAAGGATTTAGAGGAGCGATGATGTTTCATGACCCGTCTTTTCTTTTGTTTGTTGTCTGTGGTTTGTCCTGACAAAAAGATTGGGGCAACTTGTGCCCTTAGTATGAGTTAATGACAATCCTTGTCTGCGACTGTCTGTTATTAGCAAGTGGATGACCTTGCACACCTTGATTTATGTCATATCATGGTGTTTTTCTCCATTTGTATTAGTCCCACCCAATGATGATAAAGTGTAGTACCTTTTGTGATACAGTGAAACATCGAAGATTGCTAATACTAACATCTATCTCTTGTCTTTCATTCTTTCTCAATCTTTCTTTTCGCACTAACATTTTTTTCTTTTCTACATCTTCACCACCCTAATCTATTTTCCTCTAATAAAAAACCGTCTTCTAGTTCTCATCAATTTCGAGAGCACACTCATGTTCTTTGAACCCGCTTGTCCTCTCGAGGGGGCATACCTTCACCTATTTTACACTGGGGCATGACTGGGCCATATTTCTTATGATTTTCTTTGATACAATGCCTAAGTGACATTGTATCAAAGAGGGGCAAATGTAGACACCGAAATTTGGTTTAGGCCTGCGACTTCAATATTCTTCATAATTCTTATTATTCATGGTCATGATTAAATAATCTTAATTATTTAATTAATTCATCTTAACATTAGTTCTTCATCTTAACATTAATTCTTCTATTGATTAAATATTCTTAATTATTTAATTAATTCATCCTCTTTTATTTCTTTTATTAATTAAATAATCTTAATTATTTAATTAATTCACACTTTTCTTTATTCTATCTGATTAATTAAATAAACACTTTTTATTTAATTATGTTACTAATTAACCTTATCCGCCTTGTCAAATTAAATAAATTCTTATTTAATTTATTCTTTATCATATTTCAACTATAATTAAATAAATTCTTTATTTATTTAATTATTCATTTAAAATCCCTTCATCACTTAATTAAATAAATATTATTTATTTTTAAATTATTCTTCGAATATCGAGTCTTAAATTAAATGAATTATTTAATTCATTAATTCTATTTCTACACATTCCTCTATATTTTAGATAATTATGTGAGTTATTTAAGTATTCACTTTTACTCGACTCGACATCTATTTTAATCGTTCAGTTAACTATTGATTTAATTCCTGAGTGGTTGTCTCGAGTAATCTCTTCATCAGATCATTCAATCGTCTAGTTCTAACTCAATTGCGTGTACATGCGGATTAATTAAATATTATTATTTAATTAATTAAATGTTGTCCGTGCATTCGAATAGAGAGTTGCTTTAATCAGTCTTCATCTTTGTCATGCAAATATATTTCTTATGTTTTCGAATGCCGAACTAAAGATTAAATCATTTATTTAATCTTTAATTCTATTTCTAATTCGAATCACTCATGTCATCACTGTTATTTATCAGAATGCATGTCTAATCAGTCAATCTCAACCGTCTGTTGATCTTTCGATCTTGGCCTGTCGTTTGAATAATCAATTTTCTATAAATTGATTTGTCATTCTTCATTCCAATCTCTCTCGTGAATTTTATAACTTTGGAGAGCACTTTTTCTTGAATCTTCGATATTTTTCTAATCATTATCTTAGGCTATACTTGCACGAATTACAGAAAATCTGAGGGAATTATACTACACAAGAAAAATGGAGAAGGGCAATCGAGATGAATCATGGAAATATGTTCGAAAATTGGTGAGATTATTCTAGTTTTTAATTACGTTTTTACTTTCCCATGTTCTTTGTTGCTTAACGAATGAATTTTAATTTTAGATTTTAGTATTGTATGCATATGTGCTTCTAATGATCTTCTTTGTTGTCTATTGTGCAAAGCTTTTATTTGGCGTTACATTATGCACTATGTAGATATCATCGAAATGACAACATACCACATGTTTGGAGCTTCTTTGAGAGTGGGCACGAAAAGGGTGAACATGATGGTGTAGGAGCTTGCATCAAACATGCTCTAAGAAAGCATCAACTGAATTATGAAGGAGATCACATAAAAGATGTGCATGATGTTGTTGAATGGTGTCAGAAACACTTTGCATCAAATGAGGTTGACACATCTTCAACAAACAACCGATACATTCCACATAGAGTGTTTTGGGAGATATCAGGTATGTTTTTGTTTATATTTAAATCTTTAAATATACATATAAGTGTACATTCAATTTTATTTATTTTAGTTTGAACATATTTATATTAAGTTATGATTTTTAAATGCAAAATTAATTTTTGTAGGTGTCGATAGAAGATCAATGCATGGATGCAAGAGGGTAGAGAAAACAAGATCTTTGCATTCTGTCATGAGTACAGATATTTTCCTGTGGACATTGCAGACTAGGGATTACTCATGTTTTTGTTATGACTGCATTTTAGAAAAATATGATGAATGCAACAACCAACAACAAGGATATGTCAATGGATGGAATTTGGTGCCACTAGATGTTAGTGACACATACAATGAAGATGAAGATGAAAGCTTTAAAGACATTCCTTTGATTTCAATTGATTATGACCATATTCCAAGACTGATTCAAAAGGGTATGTATGTGTATATATTTATATCATACATGTATGAGCTTTTGTAAATTTGTAACTTAATCGTTTAATAATTTTTTTGCTACTTATTTCAAGTAAATTTATATATACTTAAATGATAGTGGAACTCCTTTTTTTTACAAATTTTCCATGTAAATTTGGTGCAGGAGATGTTTTTGCAGTCATAGCAGAGCTTGGAAACATAGAAGGTGTTAGTTATTATCTATTGCGTTGCACAGGAGAGAGGCAAAATCTAGTAGAATCAGAAACAAGTGATGGAATGTCGTTCCCCACAGGTTTGACAAGATAAATAGATGCTCTTGCAAGATTTATCTATTGAATGTATATAATTTGAATTTGTTACTCGTATTGACCTTGTAAATGTTGTCTTACTTTTGAATGTTGGTTCCCACAGGTTCAGTTGTAGTGCAAGGGACATATCTGAAACAAGTCAAAATTATTCAGCATGGAATAAATTTTATTAATTATCAACCTGAGAACAAAGTATATCAATATAGCCACCTAGTAGTTGCTACTACCCTATCCCTTCATCCAGTTCCACGTGCACGTGGACATGGTAAGTGGAGACTAGATAGTGATGATCATCAAAGAATATTACATGTTATTGAAGAGCGAGCTGAACCACTTGAATTGGTTTGAATAACATGATGTGTCATAGGTGTACTTGAACAATTTACACAAATTGTATGACTCCAAACTATATTAAATTCAAATTTTTTTCAAGTTCATTCCATCTTATTTGTCAACAAAAGAAGTATATTATCATGTATATGTTACTTTAAGTTTAAAATCTCATTCAATTAAGTATATTATGGTCTCAATATTTTGTATAATAGCCATACTGATCATTTTTTGTATAATAGTAACTTCCTTTCTTGTGGATGATGAAAATAGGCATCAAATGTAGTAGGTGTTATACAAAGGATTTTATAGAGCTAGCTGCCCCATGATAGAAGTTGTGGTGAGGTTTGTGATGGAGATGGCCATGAAAAGAGAACCCAGAAATGTTGCTTTTGTTTTACGCCTGTAATATCATGACTGCTCAGTTAATGTGAGATAGAGATACTTTTTAATGTACTTTAGGCCTTAGTAAAAATGCTTGAACTTATCAGAGAGTATTTGCTTGTTTAGATGATTGTTTATTAGGGCACCCCTAAATTCATAAGTTTATTCTATTTAGAGTTTTTCTTAATGAGGTTGTGACTTGAAAACATAATATGTATTTAAGTGAAAAATCAAAGCTATAGAGGGGATTATAAGCTTATTAATGGAACTATACATAGCTAATATATAACTATGTATATTATGTTGTTTTTTGTAGGGATGCGATGGTTCTCTGCTTCTGGATAAGACCTCCAAAATGGCTAGAGAGAAGGATGCACTATCCAACATAAACTCTTTGAGGCTCTAGAGAAAATGTGCCCTAGTATAGTCTCCTGTGCTAACATTTTCATAATTGCTGCAAGGGGTGTTGTAATTCTGGTAAATAAGATTATTTGATGTCCTTTATGCCAAACTACTATGTAGACCTATCAAGGTGGATTTACTTGCTTTGATTGCTCCATGATTGTTCTTATGGCTATTGAATTTGGCATATTTATTTATTTGTGTTGATTTAGTTCTTGACATACTATCTTGTGAAGTTGATAAATGGTGTGTTTTATTAGATATATTTATATATCTATATATGGCATTGCTATTGCAAAGTGGTGGTCCATTCTGGGAGGTGTATTTGGGAAGAAAAGACAATCTAACTACAAGTGATAATGATACAATGATAAAACACAAATCCCTACATCCAATGTTACAACTCTTGTCCAACTTTTCAAGAAATTTTCTCTGATTACAACTCTTGGCCATCATACTTTCCTCCTTGTTAGAACATCTGCAGCTTCTAATCTTGACAAGGCTCAGCTGCTAGATTCATTCAAATCCTCTGGAGCAACTATACTCCATGTATCTTACTAGTACTCTCTTTCTTACTATTTTCATTGATCAATCTATAATGCTTTTACTCAATATTAATGTTATTATTTTTCAATACCCATATGCAGGGATCCATAGATGACTATGCAAGCCTAGTAGAAGCCATCAAGAAGGTGGATGTGGTCATTTCAATAGTGGGTGCATCACAAATAGTAGATCAACTCAATGTCATCAAGGCATTCAAAGAAGTTGGAACAATAAGGGTACATTTCATGTCTATAGTTTCACCAATTCCATGACAATGATATTGATGGGTTTTTCTAATTTTAATGTTAGTTTTCATGGTCATTGACAATCTCAAGTTTATTAAATATTTTCTTGTTCGATTGTTTTTTCAAGCCAGGCAACAACATTTTCTTATTACTTTCTGATGGTATTAGTGTACCATGTAAACCAAAGCAGAAGCAGATTTGTTTTGAATGGTAGAGATTTTTTTTTTTAATATTGAGATTCACCATGAAAAGTAAAATTAACAACTCATGTACTTGTTGGCATTGTAGAGACAATTTTTCCAGGGAATATCTTTTTGGGTATAGTTGTGCCCTTAGCACACACGCCCCATTCGGAACAAGGACCCTCTTTTTTCTTTTGCCTCGCTGGGTCATTTTTGTCACCGCCTCATTTTGCATGCCCCATTTTTGTGCCCCGGATGGTCAATGTTCTTCCAAAATTTCATAATAGGTTGACCATGCTTCCTCTTGGCTCGTTTTGTCAAGTTTTGGTGCCTTGTGGGATTTCTCTAGTTGTTTTCCTCTGCCAGCGGCCTTGGGCCTGGTCGGGCCCGCCCCTTCGGGTTTCCCTGTTGTTTTCGCCGTTCTTGACAACGGACCTCTGGCGGAACTCCTCCCTCCGGGCCGCGACTCCCCCTTTGCCGCCGTCGATCCCTCAAAGTTGAAATTTCCAAACGCCCGCCGCCTTGCACCCTCCTGGCCTCTGGACCTTGGGACTCCCGCCACCGTCAGTGAATTTAAATACACCGACCCAAATTTCCACTGTACTTGTATTCAATACGACCATTAATGGTGGTACAGGTATAAATTGCTTTCCCAAGCTTGTCATTTTCACTTGACAGTGTTGCAGTAGGAGATCAGAGCTTGCCATAGGAGCCCACCATCTTTGAGACCTCTGTCGATCACCACCCATTGCCTTCGCTTGCCAACCACTAGTGGATCCCATGCCTTGCTGCATCGAGTGTTCGAGGTAGGTTTTCCATTCACCCTTCCAAACAATGTTTTCATGATTTCTAAAGCTTAAAATGAATGAGAGCGATCGAAAGGACATGAGAGTGATGAAATATGGCACAACGAACAAAACCCATGTCCTCAAAAATTGAGAAAACCAACATGGCACCCTCATGACTAATTTAGAGCGTTATCCCCACACGGCCATTCTTCGCAAGGGAATTCGTGCCCCTCGGGCCCATACGCTCCCTCCGCCGGCTGAGACTCAGCGATAAACCAAAAATTTTGAAACAACCTTTAGCTCTCTCGGGCCTGGGTCTCCAGGATTCCATATTCGGATTTCTGCACCTTGTTCTCCCCGAGTTGCTCCATCGGCGAGACAAGTCCTAGTCGCTAGGAGGTCATGGCGGGATCCAATAGCTTTACCGATAGTCATCTTGCTTCGCCAAGACATCCATCCTTCAGAAAGACCTCCCACTGAGCACCTTTGGCTTTCATCGAGCTCTGTTCTTTTAGTCGCTGTAACCCTTCGAGGTCGGTGACATGTCATGTAGATCATTCTGTGTCATGTCGAAGCCCTTCATGGGTTTTCATTTGATCGCCCAGACACTGTAAGTCTCATGTCAAAGTCTTTCTATCGGCAAGACAAACCTCATCGCCAAGAGTTCATAACGGGCTCCTTTCGTCTTGCCGATCCTCCGTAAGTTCGCTGAGACCTCCCCCTTTCAGCGAGACATTTGGGTCTCGCCGAACATATCCTGCTCTTGTCGAGTGACCTTTTGTCGGGGAGACATTCGTGCTTCGCTGAGACCTTACCGCGAGCTCCTTTCATCTTGCCGATACCTTCGCATTCGACGAGACTCCTAAGGGTTCCCAGGACTTCATAGCAAAACCTTTCTCTTGGTGAGCCCAGATCCCTTGTCGGGGTGACTTCATAACATCGACAAGAGGTTATGCCAATGGAACTCTTCATTGGCGGGACATAACGTATTCGCCAAGACCTTACGCCGACCCCTTCATCCTTGGGTGAACACAAAGCAAGTCGGAGAGACATCGCCGAGTTGGGGAGACCTTTCTCCGACTGGGAATACTACCTCGAAGGCTCCCTTTATTGGCAGGACTCTCCGCATCGCTAAGACATCACGGCAATATCAATTTCTCTTTTCAATTCCGCGTGATCTCCGCCTTCGCGAACGGCGAATGCCTAGCATCCTTCCGCCCTCCGAGCCCCGGGCCTCCATTCTCCGCTAGAATCCTAATCCAAACTCAGAACGGCCTTTCCCCTATCGGGCCCGAAGATCCGGACTTTCGTCCGATGATAGCCATTCCAAACGACAAAGGTTGGGCTATTCCCTGATGCATCAGGCCCGAGCACTCAAACTAAAAATTGTAATCTTCTGGCCACCCTTGAGCTTGCCAGACCCCGGACCCCAAAGTTCCATCTTCAGAACTCTATTCTTGCTCAGACATTTCAAACAGCCATATCCTGACGGCTTTCCGACCGTGTACCTCTGGATCCTCCTAAACCAATCCAAATGAGCCCAAATGTGAAATCCGATCTCGACCCACGTGCTGAATCTTGGTCCTCTCCATTGCGAGCCTGTCAAATTATTGAAATTCAATCAGAGAGAATCTCCTGGATCATTCCGCCCTGTTTTCCTTTCCAAAACGGCATTCCTGCCAGGGAAGTCCAGCCCTCCGGGCCCAAACTGTTCCATAGCCCTCAATCAAAAGACCGATGGCATTGGGAGGTAAAAGTATCATGTTATGCTTGATAGATTATTTAAAATGGATTTCATCTTTGGGATTTCAACTAAAATAAGTGCTTTTATGATCAATTGCACTTACTACACCTTTGCTTGCAGAATATATGGAATCGGGTACGGGGCCTTCGAGGGCAGCCGTCGAAAAGGACAAAGGAAATAAGTCAGGAAAAACTCCTCAAGGGAAAGAGGACAAGGACCAAATGAAATACCAATTTCAGGGAGAGCCTCTGCACTCAAAGGTTACCACGGATTGGAAGGAAATCACTGACACTAACATAGGCCACGTCAGTATTGACGAGTTTACACAAAGGGTCAGGGTCAATCCAACAACAAAAAATGCAAGATTGATAAGACAGAGTGGAATCACGAAAGTTGCGGGCTTCCCCCCATCCCTAATGGCCCCTGAATTGGTCATGGCTTGTCGACAGGCGTATCAGCTTGATACAAGGACAATTGTTGATAAGGACGGTAACATTCTTGGCGACATGTTGACTAGGGGAATCACGAAAACCTTTCATATTCCCACATTTCAAGAAATGGAAACACCTACCATTGAGGAGTGTCAAGTGGCGTGGGATACTAACCCTATAGGCTATAGGAAATTAATAAATCAGCATTGGCTCAAGGAAAAGTGGGGCAGCACCGCGAAGGTTCCTAACGAACTCTTCCGCAATGATTTCTATGAAGAATACCATGATTTGGTCACAATGCTAAGCAGGGTTATGGGCCTTCCTACTGCGGCCTTCTTTTAGGGATGGATGGTGTACTTTGTTGAGAAAATCATTCGTGGGAATGAGGACGTTACCACAAAGACTGCATTTTATTGGGGAGGTATAATAAGCAACCACTTCCATGAGCAGTTCGTTGATGTGAAGAAGAGTTCTAAATTTTATATGACTTCATATCTCGTATACTCCTTGGTAGACCAGAGATAGTACAGCAGGTTGTTTGTGGCACCCGATCAGGAGCCGGGTCGAAGACTCAAGGCCTATAACAGGTACCCCCAGCTCTAGTACTGAAACTTCAGGAGGGAGTAATACAGAGTAAATGATGCCTTCATCGGCCATAGTATCAAAATAATTGTTGGGGATTTCGAAAGGAGTCTCCCACAGTGCTAGGGCCTTTTTGAAGCAATATGCCTTCCTCTTCATTCAATACCAGAAGTTTACATACATCTGTGCCCAAGGCTTTACCAAAAGGCCAAATAAGTTGTCTCGATACCCCAATGACCAAATCATCTTATTGGAGCTTTCTCGGTAGCTCCAACACATACAGGCAATCTTCAGTGGCAAGCATATAGCAGGGATCTCTTATCCCATGCCTCTTGGCCAGGGCATGTATAAGCTACAAACTTCCCAGTGTGCTGGTAACTCCGAGAAAGAATTGAAGGATTACCATTTTCATCTACACACTGCTTTCCCTCGAATGGACCCATATGGGCATATGAGGAAGGCACTGGGACCCGGGTTCGCTCATCTTCATCACATTGAAGACTTTTGGGGGGATTGTCAAGATGATAAAGAGGTACGTGCAAGGAACTATATGCGGATGACTGTGCATTTTGTAAGGAAGGTGCAACCGTTTCCCATACCAGACCAAGTCGAAGAAGACAATGGCACCATAATGGACCCCAGGTACCTCGCAGTCGCCAATTTTCCAGTACCAACAATTGATTGGGACGAGTAGGAGGTCGATGACCTCGATATCATAACCTAGCCAATCTTGTCCCATACCAAGGAATGGGTTGATAGACAAGTGACCTGATTAAGACAACATGGGGTAATTTTGACTTATGAGGGACTCAAGAGTGAACCTAGTGCCACAGAAGACGCCGCTGCCACCACTTCGACCGTCGAGATGTCCAAGTCTCCTCTAGTCACCAGATCTAAGAAGAGGAAGGAGGCGGAAACAGAACAGTCTCCTGACCCTAAGGTCTATACAAGAAAAGAAACAGGAGGCTCACCCTCCAAAAGACTTAAGCAAATGGAGGGCACCACGGAGCAGCCCTTAATCCTGGAAGGAGTAAAAGATATAGATCAAATAAAACATGTTTTGGCTCTCCATGCTTCGGTTCCCCCATCATCTGCTTCTCTGGCTATGGTTGCTACATCCCCTCTGGCAGTGGACATTTCTGTCCATTGTGCCCCTTCACCTTCGACCGAGCCAGTGATTGTAATTGACTCTTCCTCTGCCATAACTATTCCTCCTTCCTCCGCTGCCATGTCACCTACCATGTCACTCCCATTACCTACAGTGGCTGCACCAATGGCCGCTCCCACCTTTCCTGAGGCTTTTTCGAAGATTATGTAGAATATCCCTTCTGAGCTCTCCCAGATCCTCATGGATCCCACTCTTCAAGCAGCCTTAGCTCAGGTCCTCGCTACTGCCAAACCTTCACAACCTTCGAAAGGGCCATTACCTATGGAAGCCACCATGCTAATCTCTAAGGAGTGGGAGAGGCGAGAACAAGAGGCCTCAAATCCCTTTGAAGAGGAAGCCGATGAATATCACGAGCACCCAGAGTATGAACATCGCACTATTGACAAGGTTGCCTACAAAGAAGAAGGAACTGGTTCCTCTAAGAGTGGGGATTAGGAGGATGGTGCCGGTGGTAGGGTCATAGTGCAGGCCTTCGACGATGATCTTGAGGAAGAGCTGGCCCTGCAGCCGAAGGGCACTGAGATGGAGGCAGAAAGGTCACCTCTTGTAAAAGGACAGCAACAAAAAGATAATCTAGAAGAAGATATACCTGAGAGTGAGGCTCAAGCAGATAGAGGCCTCAAAATCGAACAGCTAAAGGAACATGTGCATGAGGTTGAACAAACCGAGAGAATGAGAGGAGGGGAAATGAAAGAGAAAGAAAGTATTTTGTAGCAATTATCTACTAAACCTCCTATTAAATGCCTTGCATTCATCCAGGACTCCAATGAAGAAGAAGAAGAAGATGCTACCAAGGAGGAAGAGAGGGTTTTGGAGGATAAGGGAGTGGAAAACTTGGCCTTGGCCAAGAGGGGTGAGCATGATCGTGAGTCACCTAAGGGCAAGTCTGTCGTGCCTGAATGGTTAGAAAAACAGCTCGAAAGGAAAACTCCCATACTAAAGGACCCAAGGGCGAGACTAGAGGCTATCTTAGCCCGAGCTCAGATCACAACAAAGAAAGAGAAGAGGCCTAAGATCTGATCTAGGGTAACGGTGGATGCTTCTGGGTCTCGAGGTGTGCAAATAGCAACCCGGGTGGTGGGATAGGCTGGTGTAAGTTACAATGTCTCTACCATTGACTTGGGGACCACCACCAGAGAGCAAGAGGTAGAGAATCTTGAGGAATCAGTGGCTACAGTGGTAGATTTGATAAAGCAGGAAAGGATTTCAAAAGATGAGCTCAAAGCATAGGTGGCTGCTCTAATAGATTACATCCAGCAATGGTATTCGGTAGGTGACCTACCTACCACGTCCACAACCGCACCCCAATTGCTGTCCAAGGAACATATTGATAAGATGGAAAGGAGAAAGAACTTGGAAATGACTACAGAAAACTGGTTCTGACAAGTCTTATACATCAGAAACATGGGAATTAGCCGGGTTGTTTGTATAGCCAACAAGTTCTTGGACCTGCAACAATCTTTGGAGGACACAAAGAGGCTATGCACTGACTTCCCTGCAACATACGACTCCACCTTCCCAAAGATCAAGGCTATCCTTTAGATTCCAGAGTCCACATGGGAAAAGGAGCTTGTGTTCAACAAAGATGATCATTGGCTGATGGATGTGTGGCGACGAGACTTCGACAACTGGAAGGAAAAATTGGAACAAATAATGAACAAAGTGGACCCAGATATCAAATGGATCAAAGAGATTAGAGCAGAATGTTCCTGGTACCTCAAGCTAATAATAGAATATGACATGCCCACAGTACAGATGGATCCGAAGAAGGTAAAACCTTACTTCCAGAAGAAGATGGAGGACGGGATGTCTTGCGAAATGACAGTGGAATTCATGAGTTTTGCTACTCGTGCCTTCGATCAATCAGAGCCATTTAGGGATCAAGGTGCAAAGTATGATGAAGACTGGAAAAGACTAGAAGATAATGCAAAGGAATGGAGTTACCAAACATTGAGGTAGAAAAGCTCCAACCGGTCATCCTAAAGTTCATGGAATACACAGCCTCAAAGATGCAGGAAGACAACCCTGTTGATGATAAAGAGCCCCCTTAAGATTAGCTATAGTAAAACAACAATCAGCTAAAGGACAAAAGGCTATAGTACCGTCACTAGAGGACAAAATAGGGAAAGGGGACAAAATGTAATTTTAAATTATAAAATATTAAGGGTTGGTGAAACTCTATTTTGTAATGAATCTTGGCCACACAATGAGAATTAATCTCAGCCATTCATTTGACTTTTGGGTTACTATAAATAGGGCTCTCTTCTCATTTAAAAAAGGGAGTTTTGTTGTTGTAAAGACATGCTGCAGAAATTTATAATGAAAATATATTGACTTGGTGTATTTTCTGAGTTTCTCACATGTTGCTTGATTCAACCTCCATTGTTAGATGTTTAACTTAGATTTTATTACTGTTCTAGTTAACTATTTTCTTGCTTTGGTAGATTTTATGAATGCTGTCTTGTAGTTGTGAAATCCCTGTAGTGTAGATGCCTTCTCAATCCATACTTTTTACTATTTGCTGATGGTAGATAGCTATGTAAAGTTAGTCTGGACTTGAATTCAAAGCTGCTCCAAACTTTCATCTTTGTTCATACATGTCTATGGTGAATGAAAGACGAAACATTTGCAGACCTCATAAGATAGCACAAATTCCATGAGACTGTGAGATTTCTGGTTAAGTGGAATATTGTTTCTAAGAAGCTTTCCATTGCAGGAACTTCATCATCACTGTTCACAATTAGTTGTAGATCTAGGAACCTCCTCTCTTCCCTCCCCTTTTTCATTTTATTTAATGAGTGACCTATGCTAAGGTTCATTGCACATTGTAAAGCTAAATCCAATGACAAAAATGGAGTTCAAGATTACTGTTTGAACCTACAGTGAACGCACAACTCTCCCATCTTAAGAAATCCGTTTCAAGATCCAACTTCCCCACTTAGTAATCCATCTGTAAGACCACCTTGTGATTCCAACAAATCACATCAAACAATTGAGATATTCCTAGCACTGTCAAGAACTGACATTAGAGACCTTGGGATAGTGTTATGCAATCTGATTGTGGTAGATTATCTTTCAAGAGAGGTAGTGCACCTACGCACTACCTGTGTTGAGAAGTGCATAAAAAAATATCAACAGAACTAGCGCTAGAAGGAGAGCCACACGTTGGAATACAAAGTTAGGGGTTTAGAGTGAAGCTGGATTGAATCAGATCGTTCTCCCCGGAAAGATTTGAAAGAGTTCTACGGTCAACACCAAATAAGGGAGAATTTGAAGAATTGCAGCCTCCTACAAGGGAAAAATGAGTCAAGGGAAGTAGCATTGCTTCTTCCTCTTCCTCCATTCCACCTGCTTCCATTCCACCCTCACCTTCATTCAGCTGGCCTTCGTCTTCCATCCAACCATCCAAAACTGCATTTGCACCTCCTATCTCCTGTAGCCAGGGGACTGATTCTCTCTCGGCCCTTCCAGCCTAGGGCACAGTCCGAACAGCCGCAACTCAAGTGCAGTCCTAGACTGCTATTTTATTGTGGGTGCAACCCCAACTCATTTTTCGACAGCAAATACTACCTCCGCCTCCCGCCATGGCTTTGTTGGCACATAACCCTTCGCCGATACATTTTGCTGCTTACAATGATATGCCCAAGAATCTAGAGGGCTTTTGCTTGAAGTTCTATCCTTGTGATCCATAGAGAACAACTGAAGAATATATCAAAATATTCAAGACAACAATTACTAAAATGCAAGTCGACCATGAGGATGTTGCATGCCACCTTTTTTCGCATTCTTTGGGAGAAGAAGCCTTCTATTGGTACATCAATTTGCTGAGGGGATCCATTACCTCATGGAATCTAATGAAAAATGTCTTCCTGTAGAAATACAAGATTCCCATCAGTCCTTCAGAACTTTACCATCAGTTTATGTCTGTCAGAAGGGAAGTCAACGAACCTATTGGGTCTTTCAATGATCGCTTTCATTGTGCCTTTACAAGGCTTCAGGACCCATACCTCCATAATGATGATGCAGCTCTCCCAGTTTACTATGTGGCATTGGATAACCTCACGTCGGCTTTGGTGAAAAGGATGCAACCGCCACCTGCTTCATTGGTGACGGCCTATAAAGAGGCTGTTGTGGCCAATGCAGATTTGGAGTAGAATATATCCAACCCTCTACCTTCTTTAGGGCCAGTGGCTCACCCAATGCAGATTCAGGGGCTTAATTAGTCATTTGCTCATCAGACCCCTCTTATGAACAAGGTGCCTCAGTTTCCCATCGTCCCACATCTAGGACCGCCATTGAATTATGCACTTTTCATGCCTTCCTATTTGCAGCCTCAACCACAACATAACTATTCTCAGGCTACTCCGCAATAGCAGGTGCATCCGTAGTAGCCCCATGCACCATTATACATATCAGGGCCAGAATTTCCTCCAGCGTATCAGAATCAACCGGTAGCCCCGCCCGCCTTCCTCCAAAGTCCGACGCCGCAGCCAAGTAACACGATTGAGAGAGATAAGTTAGAGAAATTGACACAGATGATAAGGAAAATGTCCACAAAAATGACACACCTAAAAAATTAGAATAATCAGTTACAGGCCTTCCAGCGTAATTTTTAGGCCAATCTTAACCAGGATAACCAAGACAATAGGGATAGTAGGGATAACCAAGAAGCAAGCACTTCCTTCGGGTAGAATTATGATAGGGGGCAGAACACTAATCAAAATTTAGAAAGGAGACCTTCTCAGAGGCAGAATCACATGTGGAATACTAGGCCCAACAATGGAGGTGTTCCTATGCCTTTTGACCAACCAACAAATAAAAAAAAGGCAACTAGTGGAGCGTACCTTGCCGAGGTGGCTTTGTCTAGATGGTGCCGGATTCATAAAACTAGAAAACATTCCGAGTTGGATTGCCCTGAATTCCAGATAGCTGCCGAAATGGAAGTGAAAAATGCAATCGATAATGCCGGCTATAGGGACATCATCCCATCTGAGCCGTATGATTCCTCCTGTCTTGTGGTTAACCAAGCGTTGTTTCCGCAGGGCGACCACAACACACCTAAAGTCAAGCCCACTCCCGTTGGGAGTGAAAAAGTGCAAGAGGTAAGTAACGAACAAAATTTGGCTTAGCTTTTTGATTTAGTAGATAATGGTCCAATAGATGAAGAAGATTCATTCATAGATGAGGTCTACATGTTCCATAAGAGATCAACTCCCTACTTTCTTAGGAATAGACAAGCGGGTGGAACTTTTACAACCTCTACTCCACCAAACAATTTCGCCACCCCATCTAACCCCAATGCCAGCAACAACCCGGGACTTCCCCATGTACTCATCCAATATCTTAACAATAACGGACCTCAAAATCAGGTGCAGAGTCAGCCTCAAGGCCAATCCCAAAATCAGTATAGTCAAATGAAAGCCCAACCTCCTAGCTCTGCAAAAGGTCAAGCCTTTAGTTTAGAAATTGAACAAATGGGTGAATACGTGAAAGAAGAGTTCAAAAGGGTGAAAATTAGTTTATTTGCCTTTGAACTACTCAAAGTCCCTATTGTAAGCCACACCTTCTTTAGGGTCCTTAATGGGACCCCATCCTCTAGTACAACGCAGAAAACGTCAGCTAAGAGAGTCACTTTTGAAGAGCCTAGGAAAGAGCCAGAGATACAGGATAATACCAGGAAAAGGAAGGATGTTCCTATAAATCAATCTGCCAGTAGGAAAACAGAAAAGGAACCAGATCAGAACACTAGGCAGGGTTCTAAAGATCAGCCATCTAGACAGATCAAGGATAAAATTGGTGATAAGAACGGGGGTCAGGTAGCTCACATGGACACACCTATGGTTATTTTCTAAGGAAGGTTGGAAACTCCTTTCCTTACCACCATCCAAATATTCAGGAAGAACTTACACAACTGCCTGCTTGATTCAAGAGCGTTTGCCAGTGTTATGCCCTTGGCAGTATGCAAGGCTCTTGGAATTACTCCCACACCTTCAAGGAGGAAGGTGACCCAACTGGATAAAACAAAGATCAACATTGTGGAAGAAATGAATCAGATCCCGATGTAGATTGCTATAGACCCATGGATACAACAAGTCATCGATATTCAAGTGGTGGACATTCCTGACGCTTATGGGATCATCTTGGGGAGGGAATTCACCAAGGCACTGAACGGATATACTGCCACAGACCTTTCTCACATGTGGCTACCATGGAAGGGGCTGCCAAATCAAATCCATATCGACCATGAACCCCATATGAAATATATGATCACTGAATATAATAATCTCAAAGCAGTGCTATTTGTTGAGACAAAACTAAGAAATTATTGCCCTTTCGCCTACCAAAATGAGGTTGAGCCTCAGGATGAGTGTGTTGCTGAAGTTCTCTTAGTGTTATGTAGTCCTCCGACCGATTGTATTCAAATTCCTCTGAGTGCGGAAATGATGGTAGAATCAGATGACAAACATGATGAAAGCGACGACTGGGGACTATTTAGTGCTTTCCAGGAGTTTATAGAAAAGTGTGCAAGGGATCAGCTTAGCCTAGGAGCCCGAATGAATTTTCAAGATCTCTTATTGCCGAATTGGTGTAGGATTCACAATGCTACCCACTCCGAATTTGACTGCTGCTTATGTCGAACAGTGGTGGAGCATGTTAAGAAATCAGCCACCCTCCAAAAGGAAACACTAAAGGAGGTATTGACAGAACCACCCTCTGTTCAACACATTGGGCGAGAAGATTCTCCTGGGATTACGGAGGTAACCGCCCAGCTGAAAGGAAGCAAGAACTTAGTCAGACCCGGAGTTAAAGAACTTTCCACATGCTAGACGCTCTGATTTGATGGGTCCAAATCAAAACAAGGAGCTGGTGTTGGGTTCGAACTCATCAACCCAATGGGTAAGACCTTTCTTGCTGCCCATATATTGTAGTTTTATTACACTAATAATGTAGTGGAATATGAAGCTTTGGTCCATGGTCTTCTCATGGCCTTGAAGAAAAATGTCAAAATGCTGCAAGTTTTTGGGAATTCAGAACTCGTAGTTAAGCAAGTTAGGAAATTGTATTCCTGCCATGATAGAAGGCTGACAAACTATAGGCACGGGGTTTGGTACCTCTTAGAAGGTTTAGATGCATTCAATATACAGTTGATCCCTTGTGCTCAGAATCGTACAGCTGATGCTTTGGCTCAAGCAGCCAGCACTCTGCAACCCCTCTCTTTGTCTGGGCTTAACAAATTTACTGTTGAGTTGACATCTACGCCGTCGGTCTCGGATAATGTCAATCATTTTAAAGTTTTCAATGATGAAAAACATATTCTTGAGTTTATTACGAGTTCTAATGTCTTTGCAACCCAAATAATTGATGAAGTTGATCCGTAGGAAGCCAAATTGGACATAGAGGGGGTTATTAACCTAAAAACCAACATGATTCCCAGGGGCATGGTTCAGCTGGAACGTATATTTGACTTGGACCAGATCAGAGACCAGAACCAACAAACAAACAAAGAAGCCATAAGCAACTAGTGTGATGCTCACAACCTTGGGACAGCTAAGAAAATCAAGAATATTTTTATTGACAAAGTGTGCACACCTGAGGAAAAGAAGGGAATTATTGATGCGTTGTGGAAGTACCATGACATGGTGGCATGGAGCTACGAGGATTTAAAAACATATGACACATCCATCATCATGCACACCATACCTCTTAAGACCAAAGTGAGGCCATTCCGCCAGCGGCAGCATCCTATTAATGCCTTGTTGGAACCCGTCGTTTACAAAGAAGTGCAGAAGTTGCTCTCGACAAGGATTATTTTTCCGGTCAGACATTCCACATGGGTCGCCAACCTAGTTCCGGTAAAAAAAAAGGATGGGGAGATTCGATTGTGTGTAGATTTCTTCAATTTGAACCGAGCTTCGGAGAAAGACAACTATCCAGTGCCTTCATTGGACGAAGTGTTGTAGATCATCAATGGGTCCCAAATGATGTCTTTCCTCGATGGGTACTTTGGGTAGAACCAAGTAATGGTACAATATGAAGATCGTCATAAAACGACATTCACCACCAAGTGGGGGACGTTTGCTTATAGGAGGATTCTTTTTGGACTCATCAACGCTGGCGCCACCTTCCAACACGCCATGGATATCACCTTCAAGGATCTGATCGGCAAGTGCATAATCATCTACATGGATGATTTAACTATGTTTTCTAAAAAGCGAGGTGATCACGTCTCTGATTTATGCAAGGTGTTTCAGAGGTGCAGGGAGTTTGGGGTTTCCTTTAACCCCAAGAAGTGTATTTTCGGTGTGACTGAAGGTAGATTGTTTGGACACATCATTTCAGAACAGGGAATCTCCATAGACTCTAAACGTATCCAGCCATTGCTGAAAATCCCACTAGCAGGCAGCAAGAAGGAATTAAAATCCTTCTTTGGAAATATCAACTTCGTTAGGAAATTCATCATGGGTTTCATGGAGATTGTTAAACCTCTCAATGCTATGTTGAAATAGAATGCCAAAGTTGAGTGGACTCCCGACGCCAAACAAACCTTTGAAGAAATTAAACGGGCCATTGCTGAGGCACCTATGTTAGTCAGTTTGGATTATCTGAAGCCTTTCTACATCTACTCGTTCACTTCAGAACATTCTTGTGCTAGCATCCTGACTCAGAAAGACGATGAAGGAAATGAACACCCGATCACCTTCATGAGTGTTCCCCTAAAGGACACTGAATTACGATACCATAACGTAGAAAAATATGCATATGCTCTTGTCAAAGGGGTAAAGAAATTTCAACATTATATCTTACGCAATAAAGTGTTTGCCATTGTCCCAGACCTAGCAGTGAAAATTCTGCTCATGCAAAATGAATTGGGAGAACGAAGAGCTAAATGGGTCACCCTGCTCCAGGAATATGACATGGAGATCCAACCAATGAAGCTGGTGAGAGGACAAGCACTTACCTGCACGATTGCTGAAGTAGCAGCATGGGCTGGACCCGAACTCACTGTGCAGCAGTACCAACTTGAGGATGTTTCCCCGGGAGAATGGTACAAGAATGTCGTCTATTATTTGCTGAACCATAAGTGTCTACCGCACCTGTAGGGAGTCCAAAACTGTGCCCTTAGATTGAAAAGCAATGGCTACATGCTACAAGGTTCCATTCTGAAGAACCATAAAGGCATTTACTTAAGATGCTTGGGTAAAGAGGAAGCCAGCCGCGTCTTAAAAGAATTTCATGATAAATTTGTGAATGGTCATGGATCTGGTTCTTCCACAACACATCAGATATTGAGAGTGGGATATTATTGGCCAACTGTCTTCAAAGATGCTCATTATCATGTTCACTCATGCCACACGTGTCAAACAGCTGCCACCAAGGAAAATAATGATGTTGTCCCACTACAGCCTGTGCTGGAGGTAAGGGCGTTCGCGCAATGGGGTCTCAATTTCATCGGTCCGGTAAGCCCTCCATCATCCGCAGGACACAGGTACATTCTTACCGTGACTAATTACTGCACTAGATGAACAGAAGCAATTGTATGTAAGCAATGGACAACTGAAGTAGTTACTAAATTTTTAGAAAGTTTTATTTTAAATCACTTTTGTTGTCCTTATGCTTTGATGTGTGACAATGGACCTACTTTTGCTTCATTGAAATTTGTGAGTTGGGCATTTGACTACGGGATCGCCTTTAAGTTTTCATCCAATTACTACCCCGAAGGCAATGGCCTCGCTGAGTCCACGAATAAGAACCTGATTACCGTGATCAAGAAACTACTAGATAGGAACCCCAAGGACTGGCATACCCAGCTCCACTTCGCCCTTTGGGCAGACCGCACTCGCCATAAGGCTGCCCTTGGCGATTCCCCATTCCACCTTGTTTATGGCCTAGAACCCATATTTCCTATCCATCTAAAGATTCCTACTCTTCAGTTTATCAATGACTTTTATGAGGGAGGAGATCGTAAAGAAGCTCAGTTAGCTGAGCTCTTGCATTTAGAGGAAGTCTGAGATCGTGCAATAGAAAATTTTGCCAAACATCTGGGCATAGTTAAGAGATGGTTCAACCGCCGAGCCAAAATTAAGGCTTTTAAAATTGCAGATTTTCTCTTGTATTGGGACAAGGCCTACGAAAGGAAAGGGGGACACAACAAATTCAATAAGCTTTGGCTTGGCCCCTTTCAAATAGCTAAAATTCTGGGAGACAATGCCTTCCACCTAAAGACTTTAACTGGTGAGAACGTCCCGTTACGGGTCAACGGGAAGAACCTGAAGCATTACTTCCAGGCTTGAGCTTGTTCAAGCTCTTCTTTGTAAATGTTGTAGATAGGTTAGAGTAGGTTGCCCTTTTTATTTTCTTGTGTCCTTCTAATTTGCGTCACTCCTTTTGCTTTTGTTTCCCAGCTGTTTTGTTTAGAAAAGATGTTCCCCGCCCCTTAGCGGTGGTTGTGCTTGCTCAACGAATGGTTTACTTTGTTGTCCGTCCTTGGTGTTCTTCGGCTAAACATTCACTCTCAACCATCGGTCTCTGAAAGCTACCCATGAATGATTTCCTTGTTTGAACTCTGCTCAGAACCTGACCCTGGATTGGATCTCCTTACACACATCTTGGATCTCACACAAGATATTTAATAATCATTTCTAAAGGATTGTACCATGGTTGCTATGACACCCTAGTGAATGAAAAATCTCAAGTCTGCCCCAGTGACCACTGCAGTCCCAAACCAATTGTAGGCTTCGGTGCTTACCTAGTCGAGTAAGAAAATTATCTCAAAATGAACATTGAAGGAAATATCAAAATAAAAGAGAAAAGGAATTCTAAAAAATAAGCGACCGTATGGGTGTTCGGGTAACTCTACCAAGGCTATGGACGCTCGGCTGGCAGTAGAGCAATATCCGTGGGATTGCAGCGACAACTCCATCGGAGCTATGGATGTCTTACTAGCAATTGAGCAATGTTCGGGTTACTTTTGGTGCTAGATGATTTATGTAACTTGCTTGGTTGGATAAGCAGCCCTTGGTCACCATCATGAGGAAATGAATGGATTCACTGCACACACTTCTGAGATGTCCTGTAAACTGACCCAATTAAGGATCTTGTTCTCCTAGATTCACCTTTGGGAGCCACTCCTAGTCTACGAAACCAGAGATTCTGGGTCCTGAATGAATATTTCTCCTTAGAATGCTCGGGAGCGTTCCCCAACGGAGTTTCCATTTGTTGTGCCCTTAGCACACATCCCCCGTTCGGAACGGGGACCCTCTTTTTTCTTTTGCCTCGTTGGGTTGTTTTTATCACCGCCTCATTTTGCCTGCCCTATTTTTGTGCCCTGGATGGTCAATATTCTTCCAAAGTTTCATAATAGGTTGACCATGCTTCCCCTTAGCTCGTTTTGTCAAGTTTTGGTGCCTTGCGAGCTTTCTCTGGCAGTTTGCATCCGCCAATTGCCTTAGGCCTAGCCGGGTCCGCCCCTTCGGGTTTCCCTGGCTGGGTTTCCCTATTGTTTTCACCGTTCCTGACAGCGGACCTCTAGCAGAACTTTTCCCTCCAGGCCCCAACTCCCCCTTTGCCGCCGCCAACCCCTCCGAGTTGAAATTTCCAAATGCCCGCCGCCCTGCGCCCTCCCAACCTCCAGACCCTAGGACTCCCACCGTCGTCAGTGAATTTAAATACACCGACCCAAATGTCTATCGTACTTGCATTCAATACGGCCATTAATGGCGGTTGGGGTATAAATTGCTTGCCCAGGCCTGTCATTTTCACTTGACAATGTTGTAATAGGAGATTAGAGCTTGCCATAGGAGCCCACCGTCTTCGAGACCTCTGTTGATCGTCGCCCATTTCCTTCGCTTGTCGACCACTAGTGGATCCCACGCCTTGCTACATCGAGTGTTCGAGGTAGGTTTTCCATTCACCCTCCTGAACAATGTTTTCATGATTTTTAAAGCTTAAAATGAATGAGAGCGATCGAAAGGACATGAGAGTGATGAAATATGGCACAACGAACAAAACCCATGTCCTTGAAATTTGAGAAAACCAACATGGCACCCTCATGATTAATTCAAAGCCTTATCCTCACGCGACCGTTCTTCGCAGGGGAATTTGTGCCCCTCGGGCCCAGATGCTCCCTCGCCCGGCTAAGACTTAGTGATAAACTAGAAATTTTGAAACAATCTTTAGCTCTCTCGAGCCCAGGTCTCCGAGATTCCACATCTGGATTTTCGTACCTTGTTCTCCCCGAGTTGCTCTGTCGGTGAGACAAGTCCTAGTTGCTAGGAGGTCATGGCGGGATCCAATAGCTTTACCGATAGTCATCTTGCTTCGCCAAGACATCCGTCCTTCAGCGAGACCTCCCACTGAGCACCTTTGGCTTTCATCGAGCTCTATTCTTTTAGTCG
Organism: Sequoia sempervirens; assembly: GCA_007258455.2. NCBI lineage: Eukaryota > Viridiplantae > Streptophyta > Pinopsida > Cupressales > Cupressaceae > Sequoia > Sequoia sempervirens. The sequence continues at coordinate 62,699 of VDFB02042697.1, forward strand.
CATTAACCCTTCGAGGTCGATGAAATGTCATGTAGATCATTCTTTTTCATGTCGAAGCCCTTCGTGGGTTTTCATTTGATCGCCCGGACACTGTAAGTCTCACGCCGAAGTCTTTCCGTCGGCAAGACAAACCTCATCGCCAAGAGCTCATAACAGGCTCCTTTCATCTTGCCGATCCTCCGTAAGTTCGCTGAGACCTCCCCCTTTCAGCGAGACCTTTCACCGAACATATTTTGCTCTTGTCGAGTGACCTTCTGTCGGGGAGACATTTGTGCTTCGTTGAGACCTTACTGCGAGCTCCTTTCATCTTGTCAATACCTTCGCTTTCAGGGAGACTCCTAACAGTCGCTAAGACTTCATAGCGAAACCTTTCTCTTGGTGAGGCCAAATCCCCTGTCGGGGTGACTTCATAACATCGGTAAGAGGTTATGCCAATGGAACTCTTCATCGGCGAGACATAATGTATTCACCGAGACCTTACGCCGACCCCTCATCCTTGCGCGAACACGAACAAGGTCAGAGATACATCGCCAGGTCAGGGAGACCTTTCTCCAACTGGGAATACTACCCTGAAGGCTCCCTTTGTTGGTAGGACTCTCCGCATCGCTAAGACATCACGGCGATATCCATTTCTCTTGGCGATTCTGCGTGATCTCCTCCTTTGCGAATGGCGAATGCCTAGCATCCTTCCACCCTCCGAGTGTCGAGCCTCCATTCTCCACTGGAATCCTAATCCAAACTTGGAATGGCCTTTCCCCTCTCAGGCCCAAAGATCTAGACTTCCGTCCGATGATAGCCGTTCCAAATGACGAAGGTTGGGCAGTTTCCCAGTGCCTCAGGCCCGAGCGCTCAAACTAAAAATTTTAATCTTCTGGCCGCCCTTGAGCCTGTCGGAGCCTGGACCCCAGAGTTCCATCTTCAGAACTCCATTCTTGCTCAGATGTTTCAAATGCCATATCCTGACGGCTTTCTGACTGTGTACCTTTGGATCCTCCTAAACCAATCCAAATGAGCCCAAATGTGAAATCTGATCTCGACCCATGTGTTGAATATTGGTCCTCTCCATTGCGAGCCTATCAAATTATCAAAATTTGATCAGATAAAATCTCCTGGATCGTTCTGCCCCTTTTTCCTTTCCAAAATGACATTCCTGCTAGGGAAGTCTAGCCCTCCGGGCCCGGACTGTCCCATAGCCCTCAATCAAAAGACCGATGGCATTGGGAGGTAAAAGTATCATGTTATGCTTGATAGATTATTTAAAATGGATTTCATCTTTGGGATTTCAACTAACATAAATGATTTCGTGATCAATTGCACTTACTATGCCTTTGCTTGCAGAATATAAGGAATCGGGTGCTGGACCTTCGGGGGCAGCCGTCAAAAAGGACAAAGGAAATAAATCAGGAAAAACTCCTTGAGGGAAAGAGGACAAGGACCAAATGAAATACCAATTTCAGGGAGAGCCTCTGCACTCAAAGGTTAACAAGGATTGGAAGGAAATCACTGACACTAACATAGGCCATGTCAATATTGACGAGTTTACACAAAGGGTCAAGGTCAATCCAACAACAAAAAATGCAAGATTGATAAGACAGAGTGGAATCGTGAAAGTTGTGGGCTTCCCCCATCCCTCGTGGCCCCTGAATTGGTCATGGCTTGTCGACAGGCGTATCAATCCAATACAAGGACAATTGTTGATAGGGACGGTAACATTCTTGCCAACATGTCGGCTGGAGGAATCACAAAAACCTTTCATATTCCCACATTTCAAGAAATGGAAACACCTACCATTAAGGAGTGTCAGGCGGCATGGGAGGCTAACCCTACAGGCTACAGGAAATTAATAAATCAGCATTGGCTCAAGGAAAATTGGGGTAGCGCCACGAAGGTTCCTAACGAACTCTTCCGCAGTGATTTCTATGAAGACTACCATGATTTGGTCACAATGCTAAGCAGGGTTATGGGCCTTCCTACTGCGGCCTTCTTTTAGGGATGGATGGTGTACTTTGTTGTGAAAATCCTTCGTGGGAATGAGGATATTACCACAAATACCACATTTTATTGGGGAGGTATAATAAGCAACTGCTTCCATGAGCAGTTCGTCGATGTGAAAAATAGTTCTAAATTTTATATGACTTCATATCTCGTATACTCCTTGCCAGACCAGAGACAGTACAACGGGTTGTTTGTGGCGCCCGATCAGGAGTCAGGTCGAAGACTCAAGGCCTATGACAGGTACCCCCAGCTCCAGTACCGAAACTTCAGGAGGGAGTACTACAGAGTAAATGACGCCTTCATCGGCCATACTATTATAATGATTGCTAAGGATTTCGAAAGGAGTCTCCCACAGTGCTAGGGTGTTTTTGAAGCAATATGCCTTCCTCTTCATTCAATACCCAAAGTTTACATACATTCGTGCCCAAGGCTTCACCGAAAGGCCAAACAAGTTTCCTCGATAACTGAATGACTGAATCGTCTTATTGGAGCTTTCTCGGCAGCTCCAACACATACAGACAATCTTTAGTGGCAAGCATATAGCAGGGATCCCTTATCCCATGACTCTTGGCCAGGGCATGTATAAGCTACAAACTTCCCAGTTTGCTGGTAACTCCGAGAAAGAATTGAAGGATTACCATTTTCATCTACACACTGCTCACCCTCAAATGGACCCATATGGGCATATGAGGAAGGCACTGGGACCTAGGTTCGCTCATCTTCATCACATTGAAGACTTTTGGGGGGATTGTCAAGATGATAAAGAGGTACGTGCAATGCACTATATGTGAATGACTGCGCATTTTGTAAGGAAGGTGCAACCTTTTCCCATACCAGACCAAGTTGAAGAAGACGATGGCACCATAATGCACCCCAGGTACCCTGCAGTCACAAATTTTCCAGTGCCAACAATTGACTGGGACGAGTAGGAGGTCGATGACCTCGATATCATAACCAAGCCAATCTTGGCTCGTACCAAGGAATGGGTTGATAGACAAGTTGCCCGATTAAGACAACAGGGGGTAATTTTGACTTATGAGGGACTCAAGAGTGAACCTAGTGCCACGAAAGACGCCACTGCCACCATTTCAACTGGTGGGACATCCAAGTCTCCTCTAGTCACTAGATCTAAGAAGAGGAAGGAGGCGGAAACAAAACAGTCTCCTGACCCTAAGTTCTATACAAGAAAAGAAATAGGAGGCTCACCCTCCAAAATAATTAACCAAATGGAGGGCACCACGGAGTGACCCTTAATCCAGGAAGGAGTAAAAGATACAAATCAAATAAAACCTGTTTTGGCTCTCCCTGCTTTAGTTCCCCTATCATCTGCTTCTCTGGCTATGGTTGCTACATCTCCTCCGGTAGTGGACATTTTTGTCCATCTTGCCCCTTCGCCTCCGACTGAGCCGGTGATTGTAATTGACTCTTCCTTTGCCATAACTACTTCTCCTTCCTTCGCTGCCATGTCACCTACCATGTCACTCCCATTACCTATAGTGGCTGCACCAATGTCCGCTCCCACCTTGCTTGAGGATTTTTCGAAGCATATGCAGAATATCCCTTCCAAGCTCTCTCAGATCCTCATGGATCCCACTCTTCAAGCAGCCTTAGCTCAAGTCCTCGCTACTCCCAAACCTTCACAACCTTCAAAAGGGCCACCGGCTATGGAAGCCACCATGCTAATCTCTAAGGAGTGGGAGAGGCAATAATAAGAGGCCTCAAAGCCCTTTGAAGAGGAAGTCGATGAATATCACGAGCACCCGGAGTATGAACATTGCACTATTGATAGGGTTTCCTACGAAGAAGAAGGAATTGGTTCCTCTGAGAGCGAGGATGAGGAGGATGATGCTAGTGGTAGGGTCATAGTGTAGGCCTTCGACGATGATCTCGAGGAAGAGCTGGCCCGTCAGCCGAAGGGCACTAAGACGGAGGTGGAAAGGTCACCTCTTGGAAAAGGATAATAGCAAAAAGATGATCCAGAAGAAGATATACCTAAGAGTGAGGCTCAAGCAGACAGAGGCGTCGAAATCAAATGGCTCAAGGAACATGTGCACGAGGTTGAACAAATTGGGAGAGAGAAAGGAGGGGAAATGAAGGAGAAAGGCAGTCCCTTGCAACAATTATCTACTAAACCTCCTATTAAACGCCTTGTGTACATCCAGGACTCCGATGAAGAAGAAGAAGATACTGCCAAGGAGGAAGAGAGGGTTTTGGAGGATAAGGGAGCAAAAAACTTGGCCTTGGCCTGAAGGGGAGAGGATGATCATGAGTCACCTAAGGGCAAGTCTATCGTGCTTGAATGGTTAGAAAAATAGCTCGAAAGGAAAACTCCCATACTAAAGGACCCGAGGGCGAGACTAGAGGCTATCTTAGCCTGAGCTCAAATTACAACAAAGAAAAAAAAGAGGCCTAAGATCTGATCTAGGGTAACGATGGATGCTTCTGGGTCTCGAGCTATGCAAATAGCAACCCCGGTGGTGGGACAGGTTGGTTTAAGTTACAACATCTCTATCATCAACTTGGGGACCGCCACCAGAGAGCAGAAGGTAGAGCATCTTAAGGAGTCAGTGGCCATGGTGGTACATTTGATAAAGCAAGACAGGATTTCAAAAGATCAGCTCAAAGCACATGTGGCTGCTCTAATAGATTACATCCAGCAATGGTCTTCGATAGGTGACCTACCTACCACGTCCACAACTACACCCCAACTGCTATCCAAGGAACAGATTGATAAAATGGAAAGGAGAAAGAACTTGGAAAGGACTACAGAAAGCTGGTTCCGACAAGTCTTATACGTCAGAAACATGGGAATTAACCGGGTTGTTCGAACAACCAATAAGTTCTTGGACCTGCAACAATCTTTGGATGAAACAAAGAGGCTATGCACTGACTTCCCTGCAACATACGACTCCACCTTCCCAAAGATTGAAGCTATCCTTCAGATTCCAGAGTCCACATGGGCAAAGGATTTTGCGTTGAACAAAGATGATCATTGGCTGATGGATGTGTGGCGGCGAGACTTTGACAACCGGAAGGAAAAATTGGAACAAATAATGAACAAAGTGGACCCGGATATCGAATGGATCAAAGAGATCAGAGTGGAATGTGCCCGGTACCTCGAGCTAATGATGGAATACGACATGCCCACAGTACAGATGGATCCAAAGAAGGTAAAACCTTACTTCCAGAAGAAGATAGAGGATGGGATGTCTGGCGAAATGACAGTGGAATTCATGAGTTTTGCTGCCCGTGCCTTCGATCAATCAGAGTTGTTCAGGGATCAAGGTGCAAAGTATGATGAAGACTGGAAAAGACTAGAAGATAATGCAAAGGAATGGATCTACCAAACATTGAGGTGTGAGATCATTGAGGTAGACAAGCTCCAACCGGTCATCCTAAAGTTCATGGAATACACAGCCTCAAAGAAGCAGGAAGACAACCCTGTTGATGATAAAGAGCCCCCCTTAAGATTAGCTACAGTAAAACAACAATCAGCTAAAGGACAAAAGGCTACAGTGCCATCACTAGAGGACAAAATAGGGAAAGGGGACAAAATGTAATTTTAAATTGTAAAATATTGAGGGTTGGTGAAACCCTATTTTGTAATGAATCTTGGCCACACAATGAGAATTAATCTCGGCCATTCATTTGAATTTTGGGGTACTATAAATTGGGCTCTCTTCTCATTTGAAAAAGGGAGTTGAGTTGTTGTAAAGACATGCTGCAGAAATTTATAATGAAAATACATTGACTTGGTGCATTTTCTGAGTTTCTCACATGTTGCTTGATTCAACCTCCATTGTTAGATGTTTAACTTAGATTTTATTGCTGTTCTAGTTAACTGTTTTCTTGCTTTGGTATATTTTAGGAATTTTGTCTTGTGGTTGTGAAATCCCTGCAGTGTAGATGCATTCTCAATCCATACTTTTTTTTGTTTGCTGATGGTAGATAGCTGTGTAAAGTTAGTCTGGACTTGAATTCAAAGCTGCTCCAAAATTTCATCTTTGTTCATGCATGCCTATGGTGAATGAAAGATGAAACATTTGCAGAACTCAGAAGATAACACAAATTCCATGAGACTGTGAGATTTTTGGTTAAGTGGAATATTGTTTCCAAGAAGCTATCCATTGTAGGAACTCCATCATCACTGTTCACAATTAGTTGTAGATCTAGGAACCTCCTCTCTTCCCTCCCCTTTTTCATTTTATTTAATGAGTGACCTATGCTAAGGTTCATTGCACATTGTAAAGCTAAATCCAATGAGAAAAATAGAGTTCAAGACTGTTGTTTGAACCTACAGCGAACGCACAACAACTCTCTCATCTTAAGAACTTCGTTTCAAGATCCAACTTCCCCACTTAGTAATCCATCTGTAAGACTGCCTTGTGATTCCAACAAATCACATCAAACAACTGAGATATTCCAAGCACTGCCAAAACCTGACATTAGAGACCTTGGGATTGTGTTCTGCAATCTGATTGTGGAAGATTGTCTTTCAAGAGAGGTAGCGCACCTACGCACTGCCTATGTTGAGAAGTGCATAAAAACACATCAACGGGAAACTTTCACAACATATATGTGAAAGGGGATCAAACTAATTTTTGAAATCAGATCTGTTGGTGTGGAAGGAAGTGAGTTGTATCCAGATGTAAAATACCTCACTGTCAATGAGTTCTTGAGTGAATTTGCTTGAATTATATGAGATACTCTTGGTAGAAGTGAGCTATTAGGTAGCATGAGAATAAAAGTTTTGAATATAAATTTAGTGCTAGATACTGTGTATGGGTGATTGCACGATACGTTGTATTAACTATAGTGAGTTGGGTCCTTTAAATTTGATTTTATGTAGAGCCAATTATTGATATATATACGCTTGATATTTGCAAGCAGTTTGCTCAAGATATTCATTAGATATGCTAATATGGAGTTATTCTAAGCTATGATTTATGAACCAAAATCAATTCTTAATGTGCAAAAGTAAACATTTTTTTGTGGTTTCAACTTATGTATTATTGATCCTCGTAAACAAAATGCCCTATTCATTAGAATTGTTAGAATCATACATTATATGGTACTGGCACTTTATTTTTACTAAATATTAACTATGGAATTTGTAGATTCACAGTCTTGAAGTATGGCTTATCAATCTTCAAATAAAAAACTAGTGAGATGAACTAGTGTATGTAATACTGACTTCACAAACAAATAATGTGCCAACCACAATGCCCAAAATCTAAGAAAAAATAATGATAGAATTCAAATGGGCCTCAATCTTCCAATAGACTTGAATATGACTTAGATGGCAGATCGATAGTTCAATGTAAGTAATCTAGAAAATAAATTCAGTTTTCCTCTTTCTGTCTCAGTCAATCACATAGATTAAAGTTACATTGCAAATAGAATTGATGCTTTTAATAACAATAATGATGCCAATTATTCCTTATGGCTGATGAATTACTGGAGATAGACGCAATTCCAAAAGCCATTTGTATGATGCTACTTCTAAATGATGCAAGATAAACAAGCAAACTATCTTTAACATGGGTCTGGGAAATTGTAGCACACATCAAGCTGCCAAGTTCTTTTAGTAAGAAGAAATGAAGTAATATAAGTATAGTAATACAATACAGAGTATCTAGTAGATCCATTGATAATCATAGATTATGGGGTCACATAGTTTGAGATGGACTTAGAACAACAACTAGGACTCAATACAATGTTGGGTGACAGGATGTGTGACTTATCTATTAGACAAAATCAGATGGGATGGGGCACCACATTACAAAATGAACTTGATGGACTAATCCACAACCATCTATGAGAGGACTAAAACAATTAACAGATGGTCAGGATTATTCAACAAAGAGAATTGTAGGATTAAAATAATTGGCTAAATGAGTTATGCCATGTATTGTCATCCAGAATAAATGCACTATGAACTATAAACACTAACTAAAGTGTCACCTGAAGAAATCTTAGATTCAATAAAGTAATGGAAGCACAAGTTTCTCTGAATCAATCAATTTCCTTAATTTTATGTTGCATCCAAATGATATCTCTGGAATAGTTATGTTTTCAAAAACTAGTTGACTGTGAGTACAATTTGTGTTCAAATTTATTCTTCTAGCATTCCCTACCTTTGCCCTTATAAGAGTAGTGCACTATTTTTGTAACATGAAAACATGTGGAAAAATGCACATTAAGTGGGGACATTTATGCATGTGAAATGAAGCCACAAGTGACTAGTACAAAACAAGTTCAGAATATATATATATATATATATCTGAAAACAGTGAAGCTTTTTTATTTATAGCAAAAAGCGGTTACAAAATGGCAGCCAAAAAATACCAAGGCAAGGCCAAAATTACAAAGTAATAAGTCAGATTTTTGTAACATACATATCATAAGCTCTTACATGTCAAATATGACTTTAAACAAAGTTCAAAGAACAACAAGAAAGATAGTTGTTTCTTCAAAAGATGGCTAGTGAACAACAGTTTTTCCTTTCATACATAGATAAATGTAGGAACCAACAGTTTGCATCATATACGCATTAACATGATCAGAGTCTGAAAGAGAACTAGAATAGTGGGTAGGATCACTGAAGCCTGTTGTGTGTTGATGTTCCATGCAATAGAATGGAGGGCACTAGGTTTGTATAAGGTGGTTGCTTTTTAACCAAGAACATTTTCCTACATTGATCTCTCTGCTTGAGTGGCCACACTTTTGGCGGTAGGAGAAAACACTACATCCACGACAAAAAACAATAGAATCAAAATCCACCAAGTCGATAAAATTAATAGTGAAAGCTAAAAGTGCATGGTTTGTACAAAATCTAGAGTAAACAAATTGAAGTTTCACAAAAGACAAGCTTACCAAAAGCTAAAGACAAGCATTAGTGACCAGATTGTGTCCACTCTTATAAGCTCCATCAGCTTCACCAACCCAAGCACTTGACTAAGGTCCATAATTATCCAAGATTCTTTTGAGGTTCTTGAATGTAGACTCTTCTCGGCTAAGATACGATGGATCCAGTATTTTATCCACAAGAAGCTAATCAACACCTGGTAACCAGATAACAAATTGTCAAGCAGTATTATCTAAAAACTTGATATGATGAACAAATTGATGAAAACCATTCAAGAGGTTCTTGCAGATCAAAAGGATATAGAGGAAAGCTCAAAGACAAATTCCATTCATTAAATCCCTTTTTTAAAAGAAACATTAAAAAAAAAATCTCATGTAAATAAAACCATTATTCAATTGTTATCACATAAATTTCTTATAAATAACATGCTTTCAAGCATATTAAAAATTCTTGCATGATTATCTTATATATACTAGATTACTGGACTATTAGACTCATTAGATAACCATAAGATTTTAAAACTTCATTTTACATCACTTCTCGGTACCCAGTACTCGATATTCAGCTTTTCCCATGAACTTTTCCTGGATTTCAGTTTTATCGGACCTCGACTACCAGATCAAAAAAAAATTCTTGCATTTGCATTACCTTTTTCCCTTTTTCAAACATTCTTGGTTCCTAGTATCTGGTACCCGGAAAACTACATTACGAAGTACTCTTTTATTAAAAATTTCTCTTTTCTCTTTACTTCTGGAGATCTTTTCAACTTGCTAGCTCCTTCCATAAGAGTTAAATTTTTCACTTAGGTCCCCAAGTCTTACAACCTTGGGGCGTGTTGTGAGACCACACAACAAAAACTAGCAATCTACCATAAGAAACCACCAAGGTATCATCAAATTAATTAACAACTAGCTGCTAGAAAAATGACCCAGGATGCTTTTCCATCTCATTTCACCCATATGCACTTTGATATATCTCTTCCTCTATTATAACCTTTCACCAATTGCAAGGTGTATACCATAGCATCAAGAGTAATCATTTTCCTTGTAAAATTTCCATTTTTCCTCTGTCATATGTTGACTATCCATTGCATTTTGTTGATTTTTGTCTTCTTAACTTTAGTGTACTTACTCCTTATTTGCACTATAACTATGCTTGCAAGTGTTTGCATTCAATTTGAACAAATGGTATTTAAACTATTCATAAACCATGTCACTGTGAAAAATTCACTGCTTCAGTCCCACATAAATCAAGTTAATGAATGAAACATAAAAAATTGAGTTTATAATCAAATTTTTTTGTTGAACTACACAAGCTTTGATAAGTTTTTTGACATTTTATAGGGCTTTCTTCACTATCACTTTGTGATCCAATGATGTACTTATTTGTAGATTAACATGAAATATGTGTTCCCTATATTGTAAACTTAAACCTTTAACCAACAATACTTTCATTCAACATGCCACTTTTAACTACCATTGTCCTCTTTTGAGCATTCTCACTTTTTTTTAGACTGTGGACTTTCTTTCATACTAATCTTTTGAGTTTGAACTGCACCTTTCTATGAATTTCATGTTATTCTATTGTAAATGGATAAAATAGTGTTTATCATTGTGTATTGACCTTTTGTGATGTCACTTGAGTACTTGAAGTATCTTCATCACAAAAAAATTGAGTATGTTGTCCTTTGACTATACTTTAGGACTACCTAAGACTATCATCTATAGATTGTACCTCTTATTTGTCTACTCTTTCACTTCTAGCTAGATCTACTAGATCAAAACATCCTTGGAGAGCTGCTCTAGAAGATAAGTTTTCTCCTTACAATGAGCCAATGATGGACTCATTTGTAGATTAACATGAAATATGTGTTCCCTGTATTGTAAACTTAAACCTTTAACCAACAATACTTTCATTCAACATGCCACTTTTAACTACCATTGTCCTCTTTTGAGCACACTTTTTTTAGACTGTGGACTTTCTTTCATATTGATCTTTTGAGTTTGAATTGCACCTTTCTATGACTGTCATGTTATTCTATTGCACAAGGATAAAACAATGTTTATCATTGTGTATTGACCTTTTGTGATGTCACTTGAGTACTTTAAGTATCTTCATCACACAAAATTTGAGTATGTTGTCCTTTGAATATACTTTAGGACTACCTAAGACTATCATCTATAGATTGTACCTCTTATTTGTCTACTCTTTCACTTCCAACTAGATCTACTAGATCAAAACATCATTAAGTGCAGTGACACCTACTGCCTTGTTTGTTTAACCAATTTTCATCAAATCTAAAATATTTTTTGTTGGTTCAACCTAAAACATGCTAGCATCAAGAACAATGAGTCCACTATGTGGTCTTTGGTAGCAAGAAATCCACAAGTAAACATAGCATTTGATATTTCCTATGAGTCTTTTCATTTCTAAATTACTCTCAAGATCACCATATTGCCTTCCGAGCTCTATCAAGCTATCTAATGGCAAGATCAGCTTGTCTTCTTAAAACCCTATACATGACTGCCCTCTTCAATATTTTTCATTGGCTTCCATGTGCTTGATTACCAAGGTCATTTTCTTCATCTAGATTGTTTCCCTTACCATTGTAATGTTGTTCTTTATAAGACAATATCTACACTTCTATAGATTGACTTCTAGAGCTCATGATGACTGTGATTATTGGCCTATGACTACCTTACTATTGTTTTCTTGACAAGGCTTTTCATAATCTTAATATGGGATTTACTATGGTTTACCATAAGAGTTTCCTTGTTGACAGTAGTAGATTCCTTTAAAAAAAAAGGAAGACTTTTATTTTGGCAGATCAAAAGGATATAGAGGAAAGGTCATAGATATGAAATTCAAGTGTTTCAAGTGCATGATAGTGATCAAGGGACAGTAGTTTCAAGTTGAAGTAAGATAGTATATTGAAGGCCATTCAAGACAATGAAAAAGAAATGGAAAACACATTAGAGGAGGAAGGAGATGAATATTTTTCATCTGTTCTCCTCATTATTGGGTTACATTCTTTGCAATACAAGCATATCCAAGAGTAGTTTAAAGAAATGGCTAGCAGATTTGAGTTTGTTTATTATACATTATTGTCAATTAGAGGACAATCTCCATGAGAATATAGGGATAGTCCTCACAATGTTCATGAATGAGAAGCATGCCAATGCTAAGGCCAAGAAGGTTGAATTAGATAAGGAAGTTGAAGTCTTAACCTAGCCGCCAGGTGTAAAGGGTTATTTATGATGCATATAAAGGCAACCGAAGGAAGCAACAACATGATAGTCTAATCATACACAGAGCACAATGAAAAGGTAATGGACTGTGCAACATGACTTTGGCATTAGTTTCATGGAGGCTGCATACCAAAGATGCAGTTAAGTAGGGGTTGTCTCATATCATCAGAGGTTAGAAGACAATCTACAATGATCTGAGCAGTAGAAGCTATGCAAGACAGTCTTGATTAAGGTGTTGTCAATCCTTATGCATGGAAAACTAAATAAAATTGATGAGGGTAACAATGAGAGTATAAGGACAGTCATGGACTGTTAAATATGGTGAATGAGTCATATATATTATATGCTTAAAGGAAAACTCTTTTCATTTTAAATGGCCAATGGCTAAAAGGTAAGGTAATGTCTTTGTGTCAACCTTTACATTCTTCATGATTGCGATGTAATGTACAATCCAAATGATAATCTTCTTTAATGACTGTGATCTCATCAAGGTCCTTTATAGTTGAAGATGTTGCACTATTTACTTGAAACATCTATAGCATCCAAGCCTTTTTTTCATTGGATTAATGTCTGCAAAATCAAAATTGTGTCATTGCAAAGTGAAGCAAGGTGATAAGAAAGGATACAGTGAAATTGAAGAGGAGGAAGAACATCAAGAGTTGATAATGACCACAAAGTGCAGTCACAGGGGAAAAATAATACAATGCAAGCATAAAGGTCAGTGATGTAAAGCATTTCATGAGTTTTCAGTTAATAACACCATGAAGGTTGTACACATTTGTATCAAAGCATATGGTATATAATGTGTATGTATATAAACTAGGAAGAGTAGTGATTACAAATTGGTATTTGAACATATCATATCATAGTAGCATTACACTCAACAAACCTGCCATTAATCCCAAGTAATCATGACTTATTTCAAGTTTTCACAAGTTATTCAAGAAGTTAGGCCATCATAGAAAACTTTTGCAAACTATTTGAACATACCTTAAGCAATCTCAAGAGACACATAAAAAGTAGAATCTTAGAAAATTTACCTTTTGTACCCAAGAATGACTCCTCGTACATAGAGCCTAGAAAAAGAAATGTGCCAAAGAGTTAGAATCAAGATAAATTACCAACATGTTTCATTCAAAATTTTGAGCAGCTATTGTGAAAACATAAAATAAACATTGCATTTTGTACCAACAACTTGTTTACCTATTAATTAACTTAGGCTCCACCAGAGTTGTCATGCCGACTCTGAATTGAGTGACCCTCTGAGTGAGAATCATGCTCCAATGGATGCACTGAGCCCTGGAGATAGTACAAGAAATGTACACAATCTAATTACATTATGCCAAATTGGAATAATCTTAAATATCTATATACATGTGTACAAATTATATATATACATGGGTACATGATTTAAAAACTTAAACTGACCTGTCCACGTTACATTAGTCACATCAACCAAATTATGCCTGCGTACATGGTCTGTCCTCAGACTCGGTGTAACATGAGCTAACTCCCTCTACAATATATATATAACATAAATGTGTACATTAGGACTATCTACCATTTAAGTAAAACAAGTAATATTAAAGTTTAAACAAGTTTAAATTGTGCATGTGTGTACACACATACATACCTTTGTATCAGGTGGTGCAGGATCTACTGCAATGACCCTATCTGTCAACTTGACTATATCACAGCTCTCCCTGGCTAGCTCCAGTATTGACGGGTGTAGTGGACTAACTAGGTGAGATGGCATCAATGACATTTCTCCATGTACCAACATATCCACAAAACTTGATGATCCCATCTGCAACTAATCTTCAACTAAATCTAAGCCCTGGGATGCATGATGTTGAACACTCGTAGAAGGACCAGTAGGTGTACCCTCGTCTCCAACAACTGAATGATCTGTAGGTGGATCTGATAAATGTGTAGTGCTACTAAAGTGATGAGAATGATGCGAAGGACCTATAGCCTAGCTGGATCCTAGATGTAGATGAGCTCTACTCACATGTCCTCTGACCTCATTTATTGGGATCCCAAGCTCTGCTGAAATGAAACCGTATGCCTCCAATAGGTCATCTGAAAAACAATGAGCCGTACTTTGAAGCATTTGCTCTCCTTTGAGACCATCTATATATGAGGGTGAAAGGACACCCGCCATAGCATAAGGATCAATACCATGATCCAATGGTCTAGATCGTGCAAAATGACTCATCAAATATCTCCCCACATGATTAGTAGATAGTACATGCAGTAGCAGCTATATCACCAACATCGTCAATTGCTTCCCTTTGGGAAGAAATGACAACCTGCTCTGCAATAGGTGCTAGGGTTGGGGAGATAGCAGGCAATCTCTCCCCAACCAAATTCTGACAAGATTGAGGCTATCAATTTGGTCGACGAAAAGCCTCCCTATCAGCAACCCTACCACGCCCTTGACCATAATATTGTGGTAGGTCCAAGTAGTTGACGTTGAGGCCCAAATGAACCTCAACATACAACTGTTGTGCAAAGTATAAAGGAATTTGGTCGCTATTTGGATAACAACCAAATGCTGCAAGAAAGCGTGGGTATTTCAAAGGGGCCATCTGAGGATCAACACATCAAGTCACCCGATATCCCTTAACCTTGAATTTACCAACGTAATATGGAAAACATTTTTCTTTGAGGGTATCTTTTGGGACTTGCAGTTGAACAACTGCAAGAGAAACCTCACCACTAATATCGTGCTGCATCTCGGCAAGAATAGCTGCTATAGTGTCAACATAATAAACATTTTTGGTGTGAAATTTCTATATAATCTTGTTTAAGCTATTTAGAATTGACACACATGTATCCTTGTAAACCCTTGTGGTGGTGGGATTAGCTAGAATACGATCCAATTTATGGATCTCCTCATTTGTATAGGAAAATATACCCATAGGTGGTGGTTCCTGAGTTTCCATATCAGTCCCTAATTTGTCCAAAAAAAATACATTACTTTAAACATCCTAGTGTTTAAATTTAAGTGAACAAATCACAATAAAATTTTACTTTAGTCCAACCAAATGGAGGTGAAGACCAATAGGTACATTTTATAATGATCTTCTTTCTATAACTAATTTCATGCAATTCCTTATTAATACCCAAACCTCAAGAAAATTTGAATTTCTAAATAGAAGGAAAAGTCATAAATTTCTTAAATTAGCATTATTTAGATTATCCACAAGAAATCTAAAAATAAAGTTACAAACATTATGAACACTATTAGAAAGTCATCAAGCCCCAACCTATCTTAGTTGGGATAAATTGTAAACCTGATAGTAAGAAATCTGCTTTGATGTAAATCTGACCCATAAATTACTCTAGATATTCTTAAATAGCTCACCAATTATGGATTTCTAATTCTAGCTACTCCAAACATCTTTCAATTGAATGCAAAAGAAAAATACAATACCAAAACCAAAGCAAAAGTAAGTAGATAAATAGAAACAAAACACAAGATTTGGACTAGAGAAACCCAAAAGGGGGAAAACTTGGATGATTAAATACTCTCCAAACTCCGCTATAACCAATCAGGTACAATCAATATGAATGAACTTCTCTTCTATAAAGTGAAAGATTGAACCCTAGAATAGAACAAATAGTAAGGAAAAACAATAAAAGCATAGAACAAATAAAAAACCCAATTACATAACTTGGAAATCTAGTTAAGAAATTCTTCAAATTCTTCAATGACGACTTAAAGGAAACTAAAATTGATTAAAAATGTGTTACAAGAGCTAAGTACAACAATAATCAATAGAAAAGTGAAAAATTGAGGGATTTTCAAGTGTTCAAAGCTACGACTAATATATTCATGTAGTTGATGAGTTCTTCACATGAATGTGTGAGTAACTATGAGTTTCTAGGTGAGAAGCTTGGTGAGTACTTGCTAAGTATATTTAGCTTGTGAGTCTTGGAAGAATTTTACCTCATTTCTAGATCATTTTGTATGCCAAAAATCTTTTGGGGTACCTTCCAAATGCTATTTTTAGTGATATCTATGAAATTTCCTTTTCTTGTTCAAATACTTTGTACTTTGTTCTATTTGTACTTTGACACTAGGGACTTATAAGTTGACAATGATGAATGTAATTATGTGCAAGCTTCCTACTATTGAGATATTGGGTTGTGCAACAGTGATTTTCTTTGGCAAGACAAGCATACTTATAACAAACTTGATATCGGTCATTCTATGAGTTCAACTCAATAATGTCATATCAAGATGTGGAGAACAAATAAAAGAACAATTCTTTTATCTCGAACAAAGGCAACTCTCACAAGGCCAAGGAACTAGATTATTTCTATAAATCTATGATTGAGATCAAAAGATTTAAGAATGTGGTGAAAAAAGAAAGTACTTATAGAGCATCTCATGATTTGAAAACGGTGAGGAAGGTAAGTCAAGAATTACACAACAAATAGTCCATGAGATAGATGCCTTTCCTACCGCACAAGGAGAACTCTTTGCACATCAAATGTGAAAAGATAGTAGGATGACATTACAACTAGGTAAATATTTAAGGGCATAATTTTCCTCTTTTTATAGGATGACATTACAAGTTTTAAATCCTTAAAAATCTCTAAATTTCTTGGGTTTTCCATTTTGTCGAGTCTACGCCAAGTCCGAGCATCAAGTCCCAAGTCAAGTCACCCTTGCCGAGTCCGCGCCAAGTCCAAGTCTTGTTACTATGGTTAACACATAATGACAAAAATTAATTAAACTAAGGCATGTATAGATCACAATTTGATAGAACCTTTGTATTTTCATTCATTCATTCTCTACTTCGTCAAATACATTTGTGGAGTTTTATAGGTGCTTTTCCCCAATGCAAATGACTCCAATTTTCATGTGTATGCAATAAGAATGTCTCCAAATTTTTATGTGCATGGCCATTGGTTGACATAGGGTAGATCAACAATATAGTTGCATCAACTGGGGTGCCATCTATTTAGAGTCATTATACCCCAATACAACTCATCTAGGAAAATAGGAAATTGTGAGAGCTAGCAATTCCATCCTCCATCAAGGCAGATGGCATAGCAGAGCTGCCAATAAACTTAAAAGTAACATGAGGGAACTCTATCAAAAGCTCTAGTAAACTACAATAATCTCAAGTGCATTGCAACACAAGGGCCTTCTTCCATTTTTCCATCATCTTCCTATGGTTGGCAATGTCAAGTGGAGAGGTAGAGTACAACGTTGAAATCAAAGAAAAATATGTGTTTGCGTGTATTACCACGTTCATATTGCTCACTAATTGGAATCTCATAGTACTCCAACATATGAAAAATTAGAAGTACAACATAATAGAACTTTGTGCCCTTATCTCATGCCTCCAACACATTCAGTATCATGTCATTCACCAAGATTCTTGGGTAGCTAAACTCCCTTGTTAAACCCAACTTGGTATCACACATATGTGGCTGCAAGCAACTGCATGCCAATAATATTACAGGAAATGCCCACTCTAACATGTTCAATTGCAATAACTTTCACACCACTGGACTATGCTCTCAGTTAATTGTAGCCAGAGTATTACATAACTGCATACTAAGTTCTAGTTAACTGAGCACATGATATGAGATGGGTTGGAGGAATCTACCATGCTAACACTTCTCTAATACAGAAATTGTGATTCATCTCAGAAGGAAATAGAACAAATCAGATATGAGAAGTATATGATGTGCTCATTCTTATATATTTTATCTTTGATAAATTAGTAAAGATGTATTTTCTAGATTTGTTCCATTACATCACCACAATGGTGTTGAATCTTGTTTATATTCTTTAATGATTTATTCAAGTATTTGTATGTTGTCTATGGGTAAGGGCCCATTGGTCTTAGCTTGCACAGAACAATCATGTGGGAATCTACTGGTTTAAGTGAGCACCATGTATGGCATTTTTATAGTTGTATTGTTTCATCTCTATTGATTACATTATGCCTGAAATGTGGTAGGATGATGTTGATAATGATATCAATTGTGCTAGACCAACTGGCAGTTTTAACATGATAACATCTAATGATAGTAATATGTTTAGTATGACAGAAAATAGGGGACGCTTTGTTTCTATAGAGTTTGCTAGAAATACTTGTAATATCATGATGCAAACCTTCTAGCTATTTTTTTTCATAGTTGGAAAGTTTTTCTTCTTAATTATGCTAAATCATTGGCATTTGTTACCAAGTAGTCTCTATCTTAAATAGATGATTTACAATAACTATGTGGTATTTTGTCATTCAAATGACCTGCGATTGCTGTGGGAAGCCAGGTGGTAGATATAGTAAGGTGCAACATATGGCTGGAGGCTTGTAGTTGTTGGTCTGCTACAACATCTTCTTGAAATATTTTTCTTGAAGAAGTTTTTCTGCTATTTGAATTGGGAAATGAAATGACTAGAGAATTCTCATCTTCTCTTATAGAATCCATTGATCTTGATAACAATCGTAGGCCATTATAACTTCATACCATGTATGATTATCAATGTATTAGTTGTTGAAATTGTACATCTGAATATACATTAATGAGTAGAATGGAAATAGCGCATGGTAATAATTGTTATGTTTTTTATGACACTATGAAAAATTACAAATGAAACTATATAGCCTCAATTTCTCTTATAGGATCTAATCTTCTACTATTCCTATATGGCAAACCAAGACTCTTGTTTTGAGTCAAAAGAACTTTATGACTTGATGAGGGCTTTAATCCATGTTTTCCACTTCTGAGCAACCTATCTTTAACATTTAGACTAAAATTATTGCAAAACTAAACCTCTTAACAATGTTTATTGAAACGTGTATGGTTTTGGTTTGGATAGGTCAAATCTAAAAAGGATATATGATTTATAGTAATGAGAAGTGAATATCTCATCCACACTACATAAATAAAATAAAAACTATACAAAAATGAAAAGGATATATGAATATCTGAGCAACCTATCTTTAACATTATTTTTTGGTCTACAACTCCACAAAAATTAAATACAAACCGTACGAGTAACTTTCAGTAAAGACTAATCTAAATGTGAAAACTCATTGATAAACTGTAGCCAGAAATGAAAGCGCCACAAATTGTCCTCCATAATTTTCTTATATTTCACAATCTCATAGCTAGTCTTACCTCCATGCATGTCCATTGCATAAATGCCCAGTTAGTGAAAGCGCTAGAAATGACATGCACTATTTGCTGGAAATCCTGTGAAAGCAACCTTGCCCGCCAAAAAGAAATCCTCTAAAAATGACCTGCTCACGAAAAAGACCAGATGAATCTCGTTTCTAAACTTTTAGAGGGAAAAATAGGGCGTTCTCTAAAACTGGAGGAAAAAATTAGGTCGTTCGAGCGAAGGGCTGGTTCGTATGAAGCCTACTTTTTCTTTGGAATTTAAAACTTTAAAATAACCTCATGAAGCGATAGGGGTTCATTTGAAGCCCCCCTTCATTAGAAGGGTGGGGGGGGCTTCTAATGAACCCCCTTCATTCGAACCACCTAATTGATTTTTTTGTGTGCATTTTATATTTCTCTTCGACTAAATAATTGTAACCCATTATTGTGGGTTCACCCACATGCTTTCATAAAATATTGTACTTGGTAATATAAAGAACATATTTTCTCAAACATAACACAACATCAACGACATTAACAATTATGATTCAAAAATGAATTACATAATGTGATTATACATTACATCAATCTACAAGTACATCTCATTGAGCAATTACTCAAGGTTACATCAAAAGTCTACCCAATACATGGGAGAGTAACATATCATTCCACAAAGTATAATATAAGTACAAGTATACATTTGAAGACATATAAACACTGGATCAAGCTATCTCTGCAAAAATTTGCACTAAAAGGTACATTTGCAAAATAGGGAACCCAACAGGGTGCATAGCACATTCCACTCGACCACTCCTGTGCTAGGAGTAGATAAGAAAGGGTCCACGACCAAGAACATCCAAACAAATACAAAAAAATAAACTCCAAGCATGGAAAGCTAAACACACATAAAGGAAAAACATAACATCAATGACCACTTCCAGAGGTTAACAACAAAACATCGCAAGGGAAAGATAGAGGAGAGTGTCATTGCACAGTCCTACATGGGTTATCCTGACTGCCTATCTCTAGGTGTCGGCCCCCATCTAGATGGTTACCCTGACAACCTCTCTAGGCGATGGTCCCATAGGGTGACTCGTGCAGAACCGTCAACCTCTTGTGGAGACGAGGAAATGATCTTACCAACCATGGCCTTCTCGGCCCACCTTTAGTCTGCAAAAGCACTAATAGGTGGTCGAGGCATCCACAATTATCTTGTTAATGTTTAACTACCCACCCCCTAATTAATTAATTAGGTTATCACTTATTACTTAAAATCTAACGTGGGTTATCCTAATAGCCCCTTTGTGTGTCGATGCCCACGTAGAGCCACTCTCCCTAGAAACCCAAAACATAACAACAAAACCAAGGGGTTGCACCCACAAGTACTCTAAAACATAAAATAGTACAACCGTGAGGAAAGACCATCTCACCAAAAGTCATATGAATCAACACACATAAAGATGGGTACAACCCATGTGTAGACTTAAAATCATAGTTATAGTCAAATATAGACAAGTACCAAATTAGAAGACTTCATAATAAACCACCATTTCCCATACCTCTGGAAGTCTTAAACAACAACTTTAACTTCCACAGAAGGTTTAACTAACTAAAGGATTCCCCACATGTTCATAACCCAACTCAAGAAAACCAACAAGAGCATAAAGAAAATCAAAGGATTAAACAAATACTCAAACATAAGATTATATAAAAGAATGCAAATTTACTATATTCACAATCACATTATAAGTTAACTCAAAACACAATTTCAATTGTGAAAATTAAAAGAACATTTTTTTTTTCAACTTAATTTGCCAAAAATCACTCAATTTAATTTATTAAAAAAAAAACTTGTTTCTTATTTAATCCATCCTACTACAAGACCAAATTGTAATTATCAACATATAATTTTTCCATTATACTATCAAGTACATATATATTCCTATATCAAAACTTGCACCTAAATTAGATAACACAATTTTTATACAACATATATATATATATATATATATATATATATATATATATATATATATATTACATATATTAAATGAAATATAACATAAAAGTAAATTGAGCTAAATAAAGTTTAAATTTAATAAAATAAAATTTTATTTTTTTAAAATAAAAACAAAATATATGTGACGCAGTGGGGAGGAGGCTACGTACCTCCCCATAGGGAAGGCCCCAACCCCCACCCAAGGCTGCGCCCAACAGCTTGCTGGTTGTTGTGCATAGCCGTGGGTGGGTTGTGAACAACAACCTCCCACCGCACTACAAATAGGGGGACTGAGTTGTGGTGACCCCCAAAAAAAAAAAAAAAAATTACATTATATATATTTTTTTTAATATTTTATTTTTTATAAAAATTTTCTTATAATTTTTTTCCAAACACATGTTCTGTGGCCATGGGTTTCCACCATAAAATAAATAATTTTTAACGAGGAAATTTAAAAAAAAAAATCCAAAACCATATCAAAATTTATATATAAACATATATATATTATATATATAAATATAAAACAAATATATATATATATATATATATTAAGAACTTATACTACATCATGGCATGAATTCCAACAAAGTTGTAGTTTCTTAGTCAAATTTCAATAACAAAATAAATTCGAGAAAAGAAAACATGAGGGTTTCTCTAGACAAAATACAAATTAGAACATACACATCATAGCATAATTTTTTATTTTTTTTCCAGCAAAGTTGTGATTTCTCCAAATCCAAAATTTCAATAACAAAATAAATTCGAGAAAAGAAAACATGAAGGTTTCTTTTTTTTTTTACAGAAAAATTCAATTTTCTTTACACACACTAGCACAAACATGGGAAACAAGATTTTTTTTTTTTTGTTTTCATACAGAAATAAAAGAATTAACAACAAGAGAGGAACCTAGAGTCCTACATTTGATGCCGAAGCAACAAGCACGACAATCCTTCTTCCTTTCTTTAGAATAATCTTCCTTAGCAAAATCTTTCTCCAATCTCTTCTTCAAGCTAAATTTTGAATTATATAGATAAAGAACAGAAAAGCGTGCACTAATTTTTTTCAAAAAACCCTGGTTACTTCTCCAGAACCCCCAAAAATACTCGTGAAGATGAATTTTTTTTCCCCCAATTAAAATAATAGAAGCTTCTTTCTTTTTCCAAAAATCCTCAACATGCATTGGTTCCCTTTTTTAAAAAATAAATAAAAAAATAAACTCACATTAATCTCACAAATTTAATTATAAATTTATTATTTCCACATTTGTCCTTACATGATATTATCATTAGATTTTATAATATTAATATTTTGAAAAAGATAATTTACAACTATCATAAAACACGATTTATTTAAATTAATTAATTTATACCTTTTAATTAATTAAATAAATTTTAATTTACAATATCTAAATCCAACATTTAACTGAATTACAATTACCTATAATGAATCATATCAACAAAATAACATTAATTAATCTCACATAAAATAAAGATCAATTAAATAACAAACATTTACAAACTAAAATAAATATTCAACACTAACCCAAACTTAAACAAAGACGAGGTTGAGACAAAGACACCGTTGGACTCACAACAAGGTGACAAACTTGGGATGGGGACAATTCCTTATCAACTCCCTTTTCAACATCATACCCGTTGGGTTTATAGGACACGCTCAAACCTATCAAACAGGTGGAGTCGGTGTCCAGTACCTGCATCCTACAAGAAAAAAAATATTAAGTAGCATGTAAATCTCCATTGTAGACACATCGTGAAAGGTAATCGCAAGGTAGCAGGGCACTTGCAAGCAAGTGATGCCACTCCATCCTTTCACCAAGACTCGCTAGCAAACACATCATAAACCATAGCAACATAGAATCACAACATCACCACATATATATATATATATAATTAAATAAAACCATAACATAACCATATAACATAATCACCATGAAATGTATCATCAAGCATCATATGTAATATCAAGTGCAACAAAACAACCAAACTATGAATCCACACACAACCAAAATGGTGAACTGATCACCCACACAAACCAAGTACAAAATCCACACAAAAGAGTATCAACAACATGAGGGGTATTACATGTAGATTGCATTTTGGAGTTAGTTTACTCTTTATAGTTTTTCTCTCCAAAGTGTTGTCTGACTAGGACCCCATCCTTGCAAAAAAAGGAAATCTGAAGATTCTCATCTTAATTTGATTCACCTAAGGGTTGCGAGTAAATTTGAGGTGGGGGTCTCATTTCCTAATGAATTGAGGAAGAATAGGTCTCTAGGTGGTTCATACCCCTATTTTGATCCCCATAACCTATTTTTCTTTGTTTCAATTTCCAAGTCTTGGTTTTGCTGTCGAAAGTTATTGGGAAATGGTAGTACATGAGTTAGAAGAATATTGGAGAAGAAATTGTCCTCATACTTTAGAGGATGGTATTAAGCTTATTGTTTGTCAAGTTGAGGCAAGTATACTAACAACTACTTTTCAAGTACATCATTGTAGTACAAATTCAAACATAACCAAGATAATTGCCACTAAAATTGTAGAGTTTTCAATTCCTAATTAAATCAAAGTATCACAATTGAAGCTAATTACATCACAAGAAGGAGAAATGTCTAAATATACAAGGTTGATTAGGGATATTGGTAACTTTAGGAGCACCCTAGGGTTGAAATTGCTTGAGGACAAGCAATATTGGGAAGAGTGGACTATCATGCCCCCCACGACCTACACAAGAATTAGGGAGATTGTATAGCCTATGACTAAAGGGAAATCGTTGACCTAAGGGAAATTTACAAGGTTCGATGAAATTCACTAAGAGAAATATTAATAGTGATTCCCTATTAATATCATAAGGTGACACTAACATATGACTATAATTAACCACTAAAGGCAACGATCATTACATTAATTAAGGAAGTTAAAACAAAAAGGTAGTGCTTGGATTTAGGGAGGGGTTGCATCCTTTGTAAGGGGTACAATAATTATTAAGGGTGTGACAATTCACCCCTCCATGAAGGATATATGAGGAGGAATCATTTGGTGAAAGACATCAATCAATTTGAGATCAATCAAGCAACCAATTGGAAAAAAAGGAAACTAAGGATTGGAACCTTATTGGAAATAAATATTATTTACTCGCAAGAGGATTCTTGTAATTCTTTAATTTAATTATATATATATATATATAATTATGCAATAATGATGCTTGTAGTGATTATTGATCCTTATAAGTAATTATGATTCTTCCTTTATTATAAATATGGATAATTGATTCTTATAATAATCTATTTTGAATTTAGAGAAGTGATTGCAAAATAGGAAGGATGATTAACCTTTCAAGTTCACGAGAGGTGAAGACCCAATCGACCCACCATCAAGTATTCCACCCTCGAGATGGAGCACTCGTGGGCCAAGAGGCAAAGGTGTGCTCTCGGGCTTGGTGGAAGGGAGGTAGTTTGCACACTCTTATCAAGTACACCACCCCGAGATGCATAACAAATGACCCCCAATTTACTTGAGATGTTTGTCAAGCACTCATCCCTAGTAGTTGTCTCTAGAAGACAATATATTTTTTCTTATTGCATTAAATCATTGGAATCCTCATTTGAAGCAACAAGAGATGAAGGAGATGGAATATCAACACATGTCTCTAGAACCTTATTAGATGAAAGGATACCAACATTCAAATGATCATGTTGTATCTCCTTAAAAGTGTCAAAAATAGATGCTTGAGTGTAAAGAAAAACTAAAAGAACAACAAGAGAAAAATGTGACATGTACAATTGAGATCGATGATCTATCTCTCCAACCACGACAATATTTTTCTATAAAAATCCTAAATAACTATATAATATAGTATGAATTCAACACTTTTCTTTGTCCCACCATGTGTGATTTAATAGATAGAAAGGATATTGGTTGACAGTGAAGGCATAAAAAGACATCATTGAGTATCCTTCATCGTTGTCAATATAACTTTCCAACAATCATGCATACATGTGTTGTTAGTCATAAAAATGTATATTAATGAATAAGTCTCAAATAAAGAGAACATAATCTATGATGAATTCATATTATGTGAATATCTAGAATCAAGGTTTCATCTTGTTGGCTTATAATTCACAACTACAACAAGTGCTTTCCCTTTTAGTCTCTTTGACTTTGAATGAGAAGAAGATGATAAATTTATTAACATAGTTGAAGGAAAAGTATTATTCTTCAATAAAAGATGCTTCAACCCATTAATTTGATTTGAAGAATAAAGGTATTCATCATGTGCCCTTGTTTCTTGAAATATGCACACTCAGGATTCTCCTTAGATGATTCTCCTTTTGAAGGAGATAATTTAAAATTTGATTAACCTCTATATCTATGTGGCTTGCTCTTTTGTTTCTTTTTAGGATTCTTCGATTCTTTCTATACCTCAGGCTTACTAGCCATGAATGCTCGTGGCTTAGAAGACTTGATGAGGTCTATTTCATTTAAATTCACTCCCTCTTGAATTATAATAATTGAAAAGTAATAAAAAAATGTTTGAACATATGTAGCTCCTATAGAAATTCGATGGGTGTAAAAGCCAAAAATAAATAATGAATACTTAGGACCAAGATTAGCTAACACATTCAAAATCAATTGTAAA
>VDFB02042698.1:0-39382 GCA_007258455.2 Sequoia sempervirens
TTGACCCTTCCAACCAGCAAGCTTCTTTTGCAATCTCTCCAAAATACTATTCCAAAAGTTGTGTGACACTTCCTTAACAATTAGCGGTAGACCCAGGTAGGTTCCAGGAAGAGAAGCACTAAGACAACCCAGGATGGATAAGATCTTAGCTTGGAGATCAGCCTTAGTGTTGAAGAAATAGACACTACTTTTGTTATAATTTATGCATTGACCAGAGGCACTAGCATAATCCTGAAGGAGGCACTTCCATTCTCTAGCTTCAATCATTGAGGACTTTCCAAAAAGAAACGTATCATCAACAAACTGCTGGAGAATGGAGGAGGGGAGGGTGGAGGCAGCTCTGATTCCCTGAATCTTCCCTGAGTTGAGCAAGGATAGAAAGTTCCTACCCAGAACCTCAACCACCATGATGAATAGGTAGGGAGAAAGGGGGTCCCCTTGTCTAAGTCCTTTTCCCGCCTTAAAGAACCCCTAAGGAATCCCATTGACCAGCACAGAAAATTGGACAGATTCCACACACTCTCTAATGATGCCAATCACTCTATCACTAAAACCAAACTTAGCAAGTACTAAATATAAAAACATCCATCTAACCCTATCATAGGCTTTAGAAATGTCAAGCTTGAAAGCCATACCTTGGTTCTTGCTTTTCTCCATAGAATCAATTATTTCATGGGTCATAATAGCAGCATCCAAGATTTGTCTTCCTGGCACAAAACCATTCTAACATCTATTGATGATTTTGTCTAATAAAGGCTTCAACCGGTTGACAAGGACTTTGGAAAAAATCTTGTACACAGAATTGCATAGACTTATAGGTCTAAAGTCAATCATGTGCTTAGGATCTTGCACTTTGGGGACTAGCACAATAAAGGTATTGTTCAATTTCTTTAACAATTTACGAATCCTGAAGAAATCTTTAACAACCATGGTAACATCGTAGCTGAAAATGTCCCAATACTCTTGAAAGAAAGCCGGGGGGAAACCATCATGTCCCAGAGCTTTATAGGCTCCCATAGCAAAAACAGTAGTCTGAGCCTCCTCCTTAGTCACTGGGGGCACAAATTTGAAAATTGTCATGCTCACTAATACCCTGCGGGAGGTGCCCCAAAAGCCTCTCCTGAAGCTCGGCAGAAGGGGAGTAGCCAACATCTGAGTAAATCTATCTAAAATACCGTTCAACAACCTCCCCAATTTTTTCAGCCTCCTTGACTTTCTGATTATCATCATTCAGCAAACACTTAATGGTATTCCTCTTCTTATGTCTGTTGGTCGTCCTCTGAAAAAAGGAAGAGTTCATGTCGCCCTCCTTTAGCCATTGGACCCTAGATCTTTGCTTCCAGTATATTTATTCATTATTTAACATATCCTTCCACTTTTTCCTCCAATTTTCCTCCTCGACATGTAAAGGTTGTAGAGAATGGCTCGAGGCCATAATCCTTTGAATCTCCTCTAGCTTATCCTTGACCATCTTTTTAGTCTTGAAGAGGACACCAAAAGTCGCCTTGGACCAACCTTTAACTTTTTTTCTAATAAGGTCCAGTTTTTGGGATATTCTATACATTGTTGATCCTTGAACAGGGTGCTAAACCAAGTCTCAATGTGTTTTTTGAAATCTTGGCGGGACATCCACATAATCTCAAATCTGAAAGGGTGTGGCCCCAAAAACGGCTTGTTCAACCACTGAAGGAGGATTGGGCTATGATCAGAGACAGTCCTAGGGAGGGAGACAAGAGAGGCATTGCATCCAAGGTCCCAACTGGCCAAGACAAGGACCCTATCCAACAGAACCTGAATAAGGTGATTTCCTTTTCTATTATTCGACCACGTGAAAGGATTGCCCTTTAATTCCAAGTCAAACAACCCAAAATTGTTAATGAATTCAGCCAAGTCATTCATACTATCACTATAGTCCATTAAGCCACCCAGCTTCTCCAAAGGAAAAAGGGGGGAGTTAAAGTCCCCAGCCACCATAAACAACTCATTTTTGTTGATCAGCATTAAAGAAGACACTTCCTCCCACATATTTTTTCTTCCACCTCTAGAATTAGGCGCATAGATATTAAACAAGTGCCAAGTGAGATCATCAACTTTAAGGGTCACAGCAAGGTAGTTCTGAGAAAAAGAAAAAGCCTCGCCCAAAATTTTATAAGGATTCCATAAGGTGGCAATACCTCCCGAAGCACCATCCGCCTCACTATAATAGAAGGCAGATCCCAGCCAAATTTTATTAACAGCAGAGGAAAATGTCTAGTGAGTCATTTTGACTTCCTGGAGCAAAAGAATATCAATCTTCATATCAATAATATATTGCCTTAAGGCACATTGCTTTAGAGGACTGTTTATTCCTCTCATGTTCCATGAAAGGAACTTCATTTCTTACTCTTGTGAGCTGAATCAAGGGTAGATTGCCTGCCGCTGGCAATGTCCCTAGCCGTGGCTTTGTGCCTAGACAACCTTTCCGAAGGTCTTCCAACTCTACTTTCAGTTCCAACATCCACCTTCTTGTTCCTCGTTTTCCTTTTTGAGTTCTACCAGTCCTCCAAGTTATCACCCTTCGAATGGGCTATCAAAGAATAGGATTTAGAGTTCGGGGAGAGAATAATAGACTTAGTAACTTCCACAGAAGCCAGTTGAGAAGAGGGAATGCATGAGTTAGTATACACTAACTAAGAGGGGGTAGTCAACTTGGCTCCCTCCAAACACTAAGAAGAGGTTGAAACGTCAACCAAGGTCTCACATCTAGGATTGTCAGCACCGCCAACATCCAACTTCTTATTGCCAAAGTCTAGACACACAGCGGACAAAGGAGAACACCCAGATCTTTCCTCCTTATGAACAAGGGAACCTGACACCAGGTCCACATCCATTAGAGGGGAAACTTCACCCTCCTCCAGCCCTTTGGAATTGCTTAAAGACTTTGAATTAGTTTCAATCTTGTCCCTAGAGACAGGGGATTTCAACAGTTCATTCAACCCATCAGTAAAGGGGTAGTCTTCTAAATCACTCTATTTCAAGGTTTCACCAACCCCACTAGTGCTTGGGACTTTATCCTGAAGCACCGGAGGACAGGAAGGATTTTTCTCTTTCAATGGAGCATCCTTTGTAACAACCTTCTTGCAATCATAAATAACATGACCCTGTTTACCACACTTCTGGTAGAACAAGGTGGCATTCTCATAAACAATAGCTTGAGTCCACTTTCCCCATTTAGATTTGAGAGTGATAAAGTTGGCGAGAGCTTTGTTAATGGAGACATTAACACAAAATCGAGCAAACACCAACCTGGATTTCTCTTGAGTGACCGCGTCCGCTGCCACAAAGCTACCAAAGGAGTTCCCGATCCATCGAAAAATCCTTTCATCCCAAAATTCCAACGGCAGGCCAGGCAAGCGAACCCAAATAGGGGCCATACGAGTAAGATCCGCCGAGGGGTCGAAACCCGGTTTCCATTTAGCCAAAGAAAGAAAATGTTTACCATAGGCCCAAGTACCCGAGAGGACAAGAACTAGGTCCTCCTCAGCAGTAAACTTAAACAGGAATAGACCACCAGGCATTGCCGAAACAGACACGCTGCCCTTCAGCTTTGATTTACCATTAGCCCATCTATGGACCATATCAATTGTTGGCCTAAAAGCCAAGAATCTTCCCACCAAGGCCAGGTGAAGCGAACAAGCAACCTCCTCCATAACTTCGTCGGGAGGCAGAGCTCAGTGCCTTCATCCGTCTGAGTAATCTCAAGACCACTAGTCTCCAGGACACTATTTTTAGTCCCCGAAAGGATGTCTTTCCAGCCAGTCTTGGAAAGGGCTACCTCTCGACGGCCCTCATTGTCCCCACCAGACGGAGGCCCAGCAAGAGCATCGGAGTTACCTAAGACAAGCTTCGGAAACCCAGAAAGCTCGTGTGAACGAATCTTTTCTGTATTCGGCGGAGGGTCGGGTTGGGGAGAGACAGAGGTCTCCCTAGAGCCAGCAGGCATGTTCAAAATTTGAAAAGTTGCAGGGCGGGAGGAGCAGAGGCGAAAGGAGAGCATTTTAAGGTTATCTATTAATATTACAAGAATTGTTTTTAACAGATTATAAATTCTTTAATGCATACAGTTGTTTTGTCATGATTGTAAATCCCAATAAAGCGAACTTCACCCAAACAATTGATTACGATTAAAAAACGCAAGCCACCACTCACGCTGTGTTGGACACTCTTCCCTATAAATTGCAATCACGTTTAACCATTCCTTCACATTCGTTTACCAAACGGTAAACACTAATCTCGGACTGAAATCTAAAATAACAACAAATTCCCAGCAAAATATATTTAGGGCAGGAGAGCTCAAATACGGTAACAATAAAACTTACGTCTCACGCTTTCTACTTTTCAATGAGACAACAATTAAAACCTGTTTTAAATCACTCCTTTTCAATACATAAATTATTAAAAATGGCATTCTTCACAACAAGAAGAATTGAAAGATAAACAAAATTTAAATGGCGTTTGTCTCCAGTATTTGCATTCCAAAATCAAAATTGAACGCTTCTATTCTCCCATATCGTTGTAGCGAAGGAGCTACTTCAATATTGAGTACAAACAGAGAATGAGGGCTACAAAATGGAGGCCAACCTTAGAGCAAAAGTACATATTGGAATGCATGTGGGCTAGTGGAACCAAAAAACCATTTCAGCTGTGTGGGTTTCAGTATTTTCACTTGGAAACCAATATTAAACATTTTTGGCTTTCATCCTCCCATACCTCTCTTTGTTACAAGCATTGGAGAATAGAAACCAAAAATGTTTGGTTTTCAAAATACAATCTTGAAGTCCTATAAGCGAAAGATAATTTTATAATTCCACTACCACAGCATTCTAATATGAAGACTATGAGATAAAATGGCATGGATAAAGATGTTGGCATGGAAAAAATATGTTGGAGGACTTTAAATGATTATAAACTTATTTAAATGAGAGGAAAAATTAATAATTAAATAACTAAAATATTAATTAATTATAGAAGACATGTGAGAGCTTGCATTTTTTATTAAATAATAATTTAATTCAAAAGTGGGAGAAAAGAACAAATTAATAATTGAATTAAAGAAAAAGAGTTAATGAATACTTAAATAAATTTTGAGATCATTTATTTAAATATATATAGTTTGAAGGTGATAATAGTAAATAAATAAAATTTATTTAATTATAAAAGAAAATACATTAGTGCCATAAATAAATAAATAAAATTTATATAATTTTTTTTTCTTTTTTATAAGGTTAGTGGTATCAAAAATTAGGGTAATAAGTCCCAATATTATTTGATCCTATTTTCCATGACTAGGCAATCCGTGAATTTGGACACAACATATTCCACCTAAGCCGTGGTCCCAGATTTGTCAATCAAAAGGCCTTTTGAGCCCTACCAACCTTCCATGGATTATGTGCCCCTTGAAGACGTGTGTGTCTTCACACGAGCCATCACTCATTTCAGTCTTGATGGCATTAACTCCTTCTCGGCTTTCGTGGGTTTTGGTTTGCTATGATAGAATTTCACATTGTGTGTATCAGTATATCTTTCACTTCGAAGGATTCTATCTTATTTTCTTATGATTTCACACAATAGGCCTTAATTAAATCTATTTTAATGGGAAAACAAAAGATTAATTTGGAATTTGCAATCTCCATGGAGACTTTGATTTTGTAAACCTGTGATCGGAGTCAATTGTCTTTTTTAGGTCGAATTATAGACCAGAGTATGAAGCTTGTTTTGGTTTAGCGTGGGTTAATGATGATGAAAGTTGTTCGGCTTATTTTAGGAAAGAAATTTTTGTTTCAGAGGAGCATCATCCAGTAAATGTCAACGTACCTGCTCACTTTGTTTCTTTGCTTTTGGATCTTCAGGTGCCAAAGGATGATGTGGGTCGGCTTAATCCACAAATTATTCTATCCACACTTGCTTGGAAATTTGGATGTTGTTCTTAATGCTGCGTAGTTGGGAGTTGGTATCCCACGTCAACGGGATCTCCAACTCCCAGATTGGGATTCCTCATTATTATTCCTTTTTATTGGATATCAACGATGCAAAACTCCTGGTACATCATGGTTGTACCTTGCTTGCTTATCGGTCCCTTTGCATGCTTTACAAGTTCAAGCCAGTAGATGACTATGACTAGCTCGAGGAGTTTGATCTTTTTGAAGAGTGAATGCATGTTTGCTCCATTTTTTATGCATACCCAGATAAGATATGTCAAGGGTTCCTTAATGGGTTGGATCCATATAGAATGTAAGAAGGGTATATGATATTGTTGGATATGATAGTGACGTCTTCAGTAAATATTTATAATGTGCCTATGTACAGTTATAGGGCTAAGCTTTGTTTTAAGACATTGTACTAAAAATTACATTTATCTATGGTTTCAAAAACTCTTATAATATTAAAGACATATTAAACTATGCTTTCATTTCGTATGGCTTTTCCATTTTTCTATGAAAAATGATTTCGGTAGGTGAATGAATTAAATTTATTAGTTAAGTGGTTTGACCTAAGTGCTTGAATTCAAAGGGCCCAATGTGGTTTCAGTATATGTGTTGTTGCATCTATTCTTAGAATATTAATCTATTCCATGCTATAGTTATTAGGGTTACACTCATTTATCTATTTTGGATATTTGAGCTCTTATCACCCTACAAGGGCTTTGGTTTAGATTATTTCTTTTGGGCCAATTTCCATAAGGGCCATGGTTCCTATAACAAAATTTATTTATCAGTTGATTTATATTTTGTGTTAAAATTATGCCTTCTAGTGAATATTAATTGGGCTATTCTCTTAAATGCTCATGATTATTCCCCCTTGGATGGTTTTTTGAGTCATTTGCTCCTCCTAGAGATAGTGACACATGACCCTTGGAACATGTGCATCGATTTAGCTTACAAACCCCCTTTTCAACTTTGTGAAATGGGTTGTTTCTTTGTTGTTTTTTCTTTTGCTACATTCTTGCTGAAAAGTCCAATTATGGAGACTCTCATTTTGCTTACTTGCACCAAGAATCAAGCAACATTTCTTGGGCCTATTTCTGAACCATAGTTTGAAAGGCTTGTTGCAGAACCCCAACTCCCTAACCCTTAAGGCTGTTAAAATGGTGTTAGGGAGGGGTTTTATGACCACCAGTGAGAGATACCACATGAATTTGGATATTACTCCATGTTTTGTAGCTTTCTTGTTGAATCTTCATGCAAGCAAGGAGATTATTTTTCACTTAACCCAACAAGTTTTTAATCCTGAGTACCTTCAAGGTTTGAGCACAGTCATGGAGGTTACATAGTCGGGGGAGGGGATTCCTTGCCCCTAGGATTTTACATTCTCTAGTCAAAAGCTTGTCTCCCTTCTTCCATTTTTATCATATGCTAAAGATGCTTGTTATTGAGAGCATTTTCTTTGTGCTAAGAAAGCCTATGATTTTCTTAAGTGCTAATACCAACTTCTAGCTATTCAATAGTCTACTTGGATTGTGATCTTCATTATTTGTGAAGCATAAAATCACCATTTAGTTTGAATATTGAGACCAAATATGTATATACTCATCTAGTTTTTGTGTATCTTTGAAGGATTAGCCTAGTTTAACCAACAGACTTCATGTGAACGAATGTACTTTGATACTTTTTATAACCTAAAGCTATACAATTATTCATGGCATCTTAAGGATTTTCTTGTAACAGTTATAATGATAATTTCTTGCCACTTCCTTTATTGTTTACCCTTTTCAAGAACGAGCTAAGTTGGTAATAAATTGTTAAATACATGTTCACCTTATAATTAAATGTGCAATGTGTTAGATACTATGAGATTCAATTTTCTGGTTACTTGTGATTAAGGCCATTGATTTCAATATGTTGTAAAGGGCACTATTGTCTAGGCTAAGTCTTTTGATGTTCATTTGTTGTTGTGATGCTCCTTGGATGTCATGGTTGATTGCCTAGTGATTAATAATATTGTCATAACTTGGTTAAGTGTTTGAATTCAATATTCTTCAATGTGTATGTTAATAATTACTTAATATTTCACATATGAATTCATATTGGTTCAATTTCAGAGATGCATACCTTACTTGTAATGCAATCCTTTTGAGATGTGATCCCTTACCTCATGCTTGACCCCCTTACATTCCTTGATTTCTAAAGAGGTGTTTTAACTTCTTCATTTATTTTCCTCATGTATTAATCTATCTAAGTCTTGGCATGCCTTCTTGCTTGTTGTGGTTAGACACACCTTTGTTTGATTAATACCATAGTTTTCTAGTTTTTTGCCACCTTGTTTGCTTCCCTGTATACATGGCTTACTGAAGCAATTTGTAGCTCTTCTATAAGTTCCTGGATCTTGTTTAATTTTGATTGAATCTACCATAATCCAATTTTTCCTTTAGTAATGGTGCTTACACATATCGTTGAATCACATTCTATCTCTATTGATCTTAGTCCCTTCTCTTTGTAGAGTAGCAATCCTTGTAGGACCCCCTCTATTCCTACTTCATTGTTTGTTGAAGGAGGGAGTTTGATTGATTTGGCTATGATTAGTGCTCCCTTTTCATCTTGGATAATACATTTGACACTTGCCAATCTTAGGTTCCCCCGGAAGGCACCATCCGTATTTAATTTGAATCTTCCTAGCGTGGGGGGAACCATTTAGCTTTATGTCTCCTTGTCTTTAGGGTCAATGCAAATTGAAATGATGTTGGGATTTTTAGGTCCACCTTACTCTTCGTTAAGCTTTCATCCTAGCATCTGAATTTGGTTATCCTTTGTAGTTTGATGCGGGCATTTAGCCATTCTGATATATTCCTTTCGATAGCTTGTGTGATTTCCTCAACTTTCCTTGCTTTATATTGGAAGATTTTTTTATTTCATTCATTCAAGATGTTCCACATTAGAATTAAGCATGTTGTTTGTCATATTTTCCCCCATGGAGATTCCTTTTTCAGGTAGGGCTAGCTGATGAGGAATTCCTTTAGTTTATTATGCCTTGGGGCCATCCAACATAGATTATATTGCAACCAATCCCAATAGTGTGCTACAAAAGGGAAATTTAGAAGTACATGGTCCATGTATTCTTCATTCTCATGGTCAATAGTACACATCTGCTAGGGCCTTCAAAGCCCTATCACTTTCAATCTTTCCCCATTAGTATTCTTCCATGCAGGGTTGTCCAAGTGAAGGCCCCCACTTTCAGGAGCACCCCTTTACCCTAACACAACTTTCTAAGACAAAATGGATCTATTGAAAAAGGTGTTGGCCTACTCTAATGGTTCAATAACTAAGCGCTTAGAGTTGTGACTTAGAGATTATACATCTACACTAAGTATTTATCTTACTCATCATGAAGGTGCATTTCATTGTCAACCTAGGGACAAACTTGAAATGGGTTAGCACTGTATGTGCACTAGGACTCCATTGTAATCATCCTTAAACTAAAAAATAAACAATACTGAAAATAAAATACTGGAAGGAAATTAACATGAGCATTGAGCATGAATCAAAAACTACACTAAGCATCAACAATTGAATTGGAAATGGATGACAAAAATAAAAATCTTAACAAGCAGATAAGAAAATACACTTTTTTCCTTGGTTGCAGGACCAATCATAGAATATAGTTGCAATGGTTGTAGGAATAGACAACTATTAAAATCAAAACTAGTTAGTGAATAGAAAAATAACTATTAAACTAAATGGATGAAATTCTCACCAAGTGGCCCCCCTTGAATGAGTCTTCCCTAAGCTAACTCAAATGCAACAAATTGGAATATCATTTTATTCCTTGAAAACATGATTGCAACATATCAACAATATGACTATATTACTTAAACTAAGAATGCAAGTACAATCTCAGAAAATCCAACCTTGTGAAAAGGGGAATTTGACCATTATTTATAGAAGGAAAAGCTTCTAATGAACCCTAACTAACTAGGCAGTCGACTCCAACAAATAGGAGGATTCCATTTATTGAAAGCATAGAAAAGAGAGGGAGGAAGTTATGCATGCACCAAATTTAGTCAAAGCAGACTTGGCTCAATGAGGATCCAGCATATAGCACACTTCCTAGATTTTCTCAACTAAGAGACATGATCATTTAAAAGGTAGTTACAATCTTCCATTCGAGCTAGGAATTTCCCTCCATTGGAAGTTTCCCTCCATTGAGAGTTTCCATCCATTGACCTCTTTAATGACTATTTTTTTGACTTCCTTAGCAACTGACCAGATGGTAGGAACTTCTTCCACTTTGCAGGCTTCATTTATACTCACATCTTGATGTGAACTTGCATGATGACATTAGCACACACAAAAAAATTGCATATCCATAATCACCTTAAAGTAACTTCCATTCAACCAAATGTAAAATTAACATAGATAATCCACATAGCATGTTAATATCATCAAAAATAACAAGGATAAGCTCATGCCCAAGGTTCATAAATCTAGAGAAATAACATGGAGAATGCCAATAACCAGGTGCCAAAGTCTATAGTATCAACAACAAATATATGATAAACCCTATCAAAATTGAGCCATTAATTAGACTCATCATTCCCTCCAACCTAATGATTTGATGGTCATCCAGTAGAGAGAGATCTATTCCTTTGCCTTGTCAAAGCTCTGAAGTCACCAACTTCCAACTGTCCCAGATCGGTCTCTGTAGTATCTGAATTGGGATCCCATTAGAATCCATGTTTTTCTTCCAATTTTCTCCACCTTGGCCTTTTTGCATCTATATCATACTCATAATATGTAGTTTGGTACTGGTCACAATAGAGTAGGTGGCTGAAATTTCAATGGAAGCAACTATTGTTGCTTCATCCTTCCAAGTTGTATGTATCTAGTGCTTCATTTACATGTTGCAAAATAATTTTGCAAGGAGTGGGGTTTGGCTTGTTTTAGCTAATTTGGTAAACTATTCCATCTCTGTGATAGTTATCCCAATACTGTTTTCATTCTAGTAGTATCTACCTTCTCATATTCCTAGTATGCTTCATCCCTAACAGACATGATCCTATTTTTGTAGCTCATATGATAAAAAATTTTACCATGTTTAGTAAATGTCTGAAGGGTTATTGGATTCAACTCTGAGGGGGAAGGGGGTATGGAGTTCCCTTACCCTATATATTTTAAACTACTTCCCCCAGCTAACTTCATTGTGGATACATGACATGAATGCCCTCAAATGGATATCCCCAATGTATAGCAATGGGTTCTAGTCATGATCATTAGGCACAACATAATTATGCAAGTACAATTCACACAATAGATTTTTAACTTCAAAAGGAGAGGATTGGTACTTGGAAGAACTCATGTGGGATCTCAATAGAAGGGTTTAAACTAGAAATAACCCTTTTAATATCTTGAAGGAAAGATGATGCTCCTTCAAATACGATGCATATACTCTTGGAGGAGTCCTGTATGCCATCATTTTTGGCACTAGAGCCACCACATTATCTACCTTATCCTTCAATGCAACAATCTCTACATATTTCTTCTCAATTTTTGTATTTTTCTTTTTGACTTCTTCCTATAGCTTGACTCTTTCCCTTTTCCACTCCTCTTTCTTTTGCATTTCATTGCATAAGTTCAAGGCTACAAGATTCAATGAAAAAGTGGGAGGTTTATGTTTTCCTACCAAGATATTTCCTCGCACTAGTTCATGTTGTTCAAATGGCACCAATTGCAGTGGTTCTTGTTGTTCATCTTGCTCTAGTTGCAGTGGTTCTTGATTTTCAACCTAGTTTACAATAGCAGCAAGCTTTGCTAGTCCTATGTTTGCTTGTTCCTCAAAAATGTCTTCTACCTCAACATTTACCTGCCCCTTAAGAGCCTCTATTTCCTTCCTAGGTGTCTTGAGTCTAGGGCTTCCTTTTAGAGGCATATCAACAACTAGCTTAGCTAGTTTTGATTTCTTTAGAGGGATTTTATGTTGTTCAACAACTGTAGGAAGACCACTATCATCAAATTTATGTTTCCTAGGGCTTGGTGTTACTTTTTGTGATGTTTTCTTCTTAGCCTTCACTTTTCTAATTTTTTCCTCTCATTTGTGTTTCCTCTTTTCTAATGGTAGCCCTAGTACGAATTGGATTTTTAGGGAGAACATTAACATTAGGGTCTGAGGATGAATTTTCTTCATCTAAATACTCTGATTCAGAGGAGCCAATTTCTATTGTTGATTCAATTGTAGCAGGGTTAGTGCTAGAGTTTGTGCCAGAGGTTGAAGCTCCTAGAGTGGTTTTAGCAACCCTCTCACCCCTACTAACCCTACGAGCTTGGGGCTAATCTCTAGGACACTCACTTTTTAATTTGAACTAATCAATGTTCACAAATTCTTCCCATGACATGATACCAGACACTTCTTGTAAATATTTATCTACTAGCAGTGTAAATGCGGGATCATGATGGGCCAAAAGTAGCAATATGATGGGTATATATAGGGTATGTGGTGTGACTTTTTACCCAAAATTGATGAAGCTTGAGAGCAGTTTTTAAAGGAGATTCTTATCTTTCCACCAATATAAATTATGCCTTATTTTGAAATTAATAAATAATTATTATTTATTTTTCTATTTGGATTATGAATAAAGTCTGATTGATAAGTTGATTAAAAACATCTATATCTTTCAAAGCGGTATCACATTTTTTGAATCGAAGTGTCACATTCTATTCTTCATACTATAGGATTAAAAAAATAAAATTGAATTCCATTAAGTTTTGACCAAGTTAAGGTGGTTGAGACATCACGAGTTTTATATTTTTTAAAAATTTGTAATAAATAATTCATAATTAATTATTTACTTGAAAAAATTACAAAAATATGCATCACCTGGGACATGAGTCCTCTACCTATATCTAAAATATTATAAAATAATATTATCATTTTATTGTGGTTAGAATTGTGAGACAGGACACCTACTTATTTTTTCCACAGAATTTAAGTACTACTACATTGAAATTTCAAATTTTCACCAAATAGATTTTCTATTTTTTAAAAATAAACCCTAGTAGTTTAGAAACTACATTCAATTTCCTCTGATTCTATTCTTACACATTTTGGAAATGATATAGATAAATTATTCGAATTTTTTCGTCAAGTTTCCTAACTCACGTTTTCTAATTTTTTTGCCCTTAAGGGGCTGTTTTTCCATGATGATCCTCCACATTCCCAACAATTTTATCAAATAGTGATGGGAGACATAATTGTCCCTACCTTTTTTTGTTTCAACTATCATGATTGCAAGAAGGTTGTACATCACGTTGGGTACATTCATCCTTTTGTCGTGTATCATATAGTTGAGGAGCTTAAAATGCATAGAATGGAGGCATGACTAGCGACCCTCATAGGTAATATATTTGATAATGTGGACAACAAATTGTTTCCAGTTTTCTAGCAGAGATTTTCTTCTTGTTCCTCGCTTATCTACAACAAATGGAGGATCACTAGGTTCAATGAATTCTACCCTAGGTGACCTTGCATCCCTGGAAGGAGGGTATGGCTCTCCTTCAGCAAGAAAACCTGTGACTTCATCAATTCTCTCCTCAATGGCTATAACTTCTAGCCCTTTTACCATTTCCTTACTGTCAAAAAGTGTTTGTGCAAATTCCAGAGCAATGTCCTCATTGAAACTGTCTAGTTTTAAAAAGTAGTCCAACCATCCACAATTTATGAATTTGGCCAGAAAGAGTGCATCCTGCAGTATCACCTCATGAACTGTAGGTTCATTTCTGATCAGCTGACCTCCCATTGTTTCCACCCATAATTAGGAAAACACTTCTGTGAAATTTTCTTTCCTACAATGCTTCTTCTGAAACCCAATTTCTTCTGCTTCCTACAACTCTTCTTTAGTGCTAACACCAATGTCATGTGACTCTTCAATTTACCTTTTTGGTGACACTATGACTATGGCTAAGACAGTAAAGAAACATAAATAAGGGGTATCATCAAAGAAAATGGTGGTGGTTCAATGTCATATCATACACGTGAGTCGTCATTTCAACTATATTATTTCAAATTGGGTCATTTTAAATTTTCTGCCATGATGGCGCATGGATGACATGTATGAAACATGGACATGATGGGTTCACACTCCCCCCAACCTAAATTAGAGCATTTTTCCTCACATGTTGGGATGTGATTATGTTGTGACAAGGCAAAGTACAAATATGTGCTATGTGAAATATCAACATTAATATACAACTTAATGAATGCATTTAAGATAAGTAAGATATAACAATTTGTTATGCACATACCTAAAAAATTTGCAAATAATGTGGAAGGAAATATGGTTTACTTTGAGGAGTCACGGTTAGACAATTGAATGAAATTAATTGATGGAATAAAGTGATGGTGAAGTGAGAGGTGAGTGGGTTATGGGAAGAGAGAAATGATGGGGATGGATGGGTGGATGGGTTATTGATGGAGAGAATTAGTTCCCAAAAAAGTGGAAATCTTTATTATGATTGGATACATACCTTGACTAGCCAGAAGAAGGGACACTAGGTCCACTTCCTTTGGCTGCAGGAACTTCAGAGGTTTGGTGTTGAATAAATTGCTACATGAATTCTTGTTTGGAAGTCGGCTTATGATATAACCTGAGATGGTGACCCTTGACCAGGAGCTTGAGTTTGATAGGGTCAATGGTTGTGAGTTGAACATCACCATTGGAGAAGACTTCTACAACTTCATACAGTCCCAAACACCTGGTTTGCAGTTTGCCTACATTATCTTAATACCTGGAGTCATAAAGGAGTGCCCAGTCATCTGGCTAGAACTTCTTTTCCTTTATGTATTTGTTATGCCATTTGATTCTATGATTTTGCACTATCTTAGCATTGAAGATCTAACTTTCTCATCTCATCCAAGGCATTCAATTGCATGATCATGTCCTTTTGTGCCTCAAATATGTCTATCCCAAGGTCTAGTGTTGTTCTAAGAGTTTTATGCTCAAACTCTATAGGAATCATGGTTGTTTTTCCATACAATAATTCAAAAGGAGTGAAACTAGTGATTGTCTTCTAACTGGTTCTATAATCCCAAACAACTTCTGGCAACCTATTTTCCCAATATTTCCTATGAATTGCCATTGTTTTTTGTCAAAATAGCCTCTATTTCCCTATTTGTCACTTCAAACTGGCCATTGGCCTAAGGGTGATAGGGGGTAGATTTCCTATGATTTGCATTATATCCATTGACCAATCTTGTGACAAGAGTTGATGTAAACTGAGCCCCTTGATCTGTAACTATCTCCCTAGGAACCCCATAATGTGTGAAGATTTCTTTGTAGAGGAATTCTGCAACTTTATTATCTCTGGCATTTATCATAGCTTTAACCTCAACCCACTTGTTCACATATTCAATGCAAACCAAGATGTATGATTTACCATTTGATGGTGGATGAATTCAAAGGTATGTGTAGGATCATGATGGGCCAAAAGTGGCGATATGATGGGTATGTGTAGGGTACATGTGGCTGATGACTTTTTTTTACCCAAAATTCATGAAATGAAAGGGTTTTTAAAGGAGATTCTTAGCTTTCCACCAATATAAATTATGCTTTACTTTGAATTTAATAAATAATTATTATTCATTTTCTATTTGAATTCTGACTAAAGTCCTGATTGATAGGCTGATTGAAAAACATCTATAGCTTTCAAATGGTATCACATTTTTTGAATCTGAAACATGCATCACATTCTCACGTTTAGCATACTATAGGATTAAAAATTAAAAATGAATTTCATAAATTTTTTGAACAGTTAAGGTGGTTAGACATACGAGTTTTATATTTTTTAAACTTGTAAAATTCATAATTAATTATTTACTTGGGAAAAATTACAAAAAAATATGCATCACATCGAGACATGAGTCCTCCACTTATATTTAAAATATTATAAAAAAATTATTATCATTTTATTGTGGTTAGGGTGGTTAGGGTAAAAGCAAGAAGTTGGGTACGAAGAGGAAGTTTAAATAAAAAAAATCTTCATTGGCGAGAAGCATCTGGCGTTATTAAAAAAACGCATATGCGTTTAGGATTGGGTACCCGATCCTAAAAAAATGCATATGCACTATCAAACGCGTACGCGTTATATAATGCATACACATTTTATAACACAAAAATTAATTATTTAAAAAAATAAATACTTTTTAGAAACGCATACGCGTTTTAAACTCAAAACGCATATGCGTTTTAGAATGTGTATGTGTTTTGAACTCAAAACGCGTACGCGTTTTAGAACGCGTATGCGTTTTGAACTCAAAACGCGTACGCATTTTAGAACGCGTGCGCATTTCTAAAAAGTATTTATTTTTTTAAATAATCAAGAAAGTAAGGAACGCATATGTGTTTTGTAACGCATACACGTTTTGTAAAAACGTGTATGCATTTTTTAAATTCAAAATTCTCAACCCACATACTACCTCGGTTTTAGGCTCGGAAAAGGCTTCGCAATCCGAGCTTTAGCCTTTCACCTACAACTAAAAAACTAAGGCAAATTGAAGAAGAATGTCCAACTTTGACAACATAGATGATGGACTTTTTTCTGAATGAGTCTATAAAATTAAAACCCATTAGAGAACACAATGTCTACTTTCTAAATATATAATTTTTGTTAAAATTGGATTACGTTTGCTATTTTTTAATTAATTTCTAAGCAAACTAGTCCTTAAACTTGAAATATCAGGTTTTTTTGGTTTTTTAATAACTTTTATTGGTTGATTTTCTTGTAAAAAAAATTATATGGGACCAAACTTCAGACAATTCTCTACACAATGAAAAAAAAAGAGTCAAAAAATGTTTTGTTTAGGTCTAATTATGTTGTCCGTACACGTTGATTTGAAATAATATAACATCAATTAAGGCCAATAAAATTTAATAAAAAAGAAATATATTCAACCAAAATTACAAAATCGGACTAAACTTCATGTTTATTTAGCTCTCTTTTCCTAAAAGAGGAATTAGCAAAATAATTTATTTGGGTCAAAAAGTGTTGTCAGGTACACACCTTGGTATGGTAAAAAAATGGACTTTTAAAAGTGGTTTTTATAGATCCTTATCAAAATGTAATTTCTATAAACTAGAATTATTTTAATAATTTACATGTTGGAAACTAGATTCAAAATGCTAAATTTCATATTACTACTAAAATTTTAAGATTCATTGTGGAAGTGCCTCAATTTTTTAGTCCAAGTGTGACAAATTAGAAAAGCGAGCAAAAACATTTCCCACTTTTGAGCTTTTGTGCCCAACTTCTTGCATCGGCCCATTAGACAAACACCAACTTCTTATTTTTCCTGAAATTTCACGTACTACTACATTGAAATTTCAAATTTTAACTAGCAAAATAGATTTAAAAATGAAAATAAACCTAGTAGTTTAGAAACTACATTCAATTTGCTACAAATTCTATTCTTACATATTTTTGAAATAATATAGGCCGCTTATTAAAAGAATTTATATCAAATTGCTAACTCTAATTTTTCTATATTTTTCGCCCACTTAAAGGGCACCTTTTTCTATGATGATCTCTTGCACATACCCTCAACCTACAAAATCAAGTCCCTATTTATCAAATGGTGTGATGACTACCTGAGGGTATAGAGGAATCTCATTAGATTTAGTTGGTCAACCCATCCTCTGACATCTATCACACTTCCTAGTATACTTTCCTGCATCCTTATGAAGTGTGGGCCAGTAATATCTTGTATTAAGAATCTTCATGGCTGTTCTCTTAGCTACAAAGTTCCCTCCATAGGGTTCATTGTGACATGCATGTAGTATATCATAGGTTTCATCCTCTCTTACACATATCCTCATCACATGATCTAGTCCAGTGTAGAATAAACATCCTGTAATCCATGAGAAAGGAAAAGTTTTCTCAATAAGAACCCTTCTCTCCTTTGGAGAGAAATGAGGGGGAACTCTCCCTGTAACCAGATAATTGGCTATATCTGCATACCAGGGTGTGTGCACACTGATGGAAAACAAATGTTCATCAGGGGAGGATTCATCAATGACTTGAGTGTCCTTTGATGTAGTCAATCTAGAGAGAAAGTCTGCTACAACATTTGCCTTACCCGGTTTGTCAACAATGGTGATATCAAATTCCCGCATTAACAACAACCACCTTGCTAGCCTACTTGAAATCAGTGGATTATTCATAAGGTATCTTATGGATGCATGGTTTTTATGGACAAAGATCTGATATCCTGTTAGGTAATGCCTAAACTTATTGAGAGCATAAATGACTGCCAACATC
Organism: Sequoia sempervirens; assembly: GCA_007258455.2. Classification (NCBI taxonomy): domain Eukaryota; kingdom Viridiplantae; phylum Streptophyta; class Pinopsida; order Cupressales; family Cupressaceae; genus Sequoia; species Sequoia sempervirens. Next base: position 18,276 of record VDFB02042698.1, read on the forward strand.
TCCTTCTCTGTCACTATGTAGTTAATCTCAACTCTTTGTAGGTTCTTGCTAACAAAGTAGATTGCATTCTCAATTGCTCCCTCTTTTTTAGAAGATAGATCCTATAGCATAGTTAGATTCATCTATGTGAATATGGAAAGGAAGTTCCCAATTAGGGCCTTTGAACACAGGAGCATGGGTTAAAGATTCTTTTAAATCAGAGAATGCTTTGTCACAATCCTTTGTCCACTAGAACTCAACATCTTTAGTTAAAAGATTGTGCAATGGTGTTTCCATCTTGTTTAAATCTTTTATGAAGTGCCTATAGTATCCTGCATGTCCTAGGAAACTTCTAACATCTTTTTGCTTGGAAAGAATAGGAAGATTGGTAATCACCTCAATCTTGGATGGGTCCACTTGAATTCCTTTTTGAGAGATATAATGGCCAAGGACCACTCCTTCCTACATCATCATAAATCATTTCTCATTGTTCAAGGATATATTATGGTCTTCACATCTCTACAAAACTTTTCTTATATTTTCTAATGCTTATGCAAAATCAGCACCATAAGTAGTAAAATCATCCATGTAGATCTCCATATAATAATGTGAGATATCTGAAAATATACTAATAATTTCTCTTTGAAAGGTTGCATGTGCATTACATAAATCAAATGGGAGTAATAAATAGGAATAAGTCCCCTAGGGATAGGTAAAAGTTGTCTTCTCTTGATCCTCAAGTGTAATATATATTTGATATAACCACTAAATCCATCTAGGAAGGAAAAATACTACTTACCTGCAAGTGAATCCAATACTTGATCTATGAAAGGAAGAGGAAAATGATCCTTCTTGGTGGAAGATTTTAGTTCTCTATAGTCAACACAAACTCTCCATTTACCTCCCTTTTTAGGCAAAATTACCAATGAGGAAACCCATTGGCTGTCTGAGATAGGGTAGATAAATCATACATTCAATAACTTCTGTAGTTCCCCTTTTATAATCTCCCTCAATGCATGGTTGATTCTCCTATGTGGTTTCCTTATTGGTGTGTAGTCATCTCTAATGTAGATCCTATGAGTACAAAGCTTGGGATCCAATCTTTTCATGTCATGGTAATCCCATGCAAATGCATGTTGATGGGTCTTCAATAGGTTTGTGCAAGGACAACTACTCCTCTAGACTCACCTTATTGTTAATATTTAGATGTTTCCCTTTTGAAACTTGTACTTGTGTGGTCAACTCAATCATGGTTGTTTCACTAATGCTTGGAATTTTTAGTTCATGTGGTAACAATATATGAAGCATATATGTTGCTATAGGAGGTTCAGGTGTAGGAGCGGGTAGAAATGTCTGCCTGCAATGGACCTACAAAACCAGATTCATGAGTGGGTGATTCTTCATGCACCTCACAATGGTTCTGAATTATATGGGACAATACTTCATCTTCTTCCTGGAGCTGCATGAAAGGACTTTTTCCTATTATCATGAGTTGTGTCATTGAATTGACTTCCTCGGCCTCTTCTCCAACATGTGGCCATATAGGGTTATCCATATCACGAGATGGTTGAGCAGGTGGGTAGAGAATAAGCTTTTTAGTGCTTCTTCCATAAAAAATATTCATATCCCCTGACCGAAATCCAATGTAAGCATTTGTTGTGGCTAACCATGACCTACCCATAATAATGGGATACCCTCCTAATGTAGCTTTAAGGGAGAGGATCATGAAATATGTTGGGTACTCCCAAGAGTCTAGAGTTACAACAAGGTCTTCTACTATACCATTTGATTTGATAGTGGAACTATCAACAAGCTACACGATAGTAGGAGTAGGTCTCATATTTGCAACATTTAGTTGTTGCAGGACATCCTTAGTCATCAAATTGATTGTTGCTCCCAAGTCTATTGGAGCATTCTTTACTTGGATTCCATTTATAATGACTCCTACCACAAGACTACTTGGGTTAGTGTATTTAGGAACAATAACTTTCCCAAGCATGATATCTGCCAACTATCCCACCATATGAATGGTAGTGGGTTCTTCTTTTTTTGCCCTGGCTTTTTGAGGCATGCTTCTTTGATTTCTTTTCTATATATGGGAACATATTTTATGGCCTGGAACAAAGGTATCTTAACACATATGTGTTTCAACTAATCCAGAATATCAAAGGTTTTTTCTTCCTTCTCTTATTTTTGTTTGATAATTTCTAACCTTTGAGGAAATGGTGGATTTTGATCAGACAGTTGAACTGGTTTAGGATTCTTAGGTACACTTTACTGAATAGGGACATTCTAACGCTCCTCTTCTTCCACATGAAGCTTGGTGATGATAGGAGTGGAAGGAGTTGGCAAAGTGGTTCCTAAACATAGATGAATATCACTCACACTCACAACATATGTAGGAAATTGATTAGGATCTGCATAGTAGACTGATTGTTGTTGTGGTTTGTTATTTGGGTTAGGTGTGGAGTTGGAGTTGAAGGCAGCTAGTAGGTCTATGTTTTCTAGAAGTTGAGCTAGTAGGAGGAAGCATTATGGTAGGCTATTGAAGCTATGGAGGTGGTTGCATGTAACCAGTTGCTTGGTTTGGCCATTGTTGTCCTCCCCCCCATTGGGATGTCTGCTACCAGTTTCGTGGAGGTGGTTGCCAATTCCCTTGGAATTGTTGTCAATTCCCAGCAAGTCTTTGCCAGCAGGGGTGGAAGTTTTGAAGTAGCTAGGCCAGGTATTTGGAGGGTTGTTCCAAGGTTGAGGTGGATATCCTCCATAGTTGTATGGGTATGGGGGTTTCCATTGATTACCAGATGCATAGGAATTGAAATAAGGTCCACTAAAAGATAATGTATTTGGTAGCATACCTTGTCTTGGAGCCCATGGTCTTCTTTGTGCAATGTAGAAAACTTGATCATCATCAACCTAAATTGACCTAAATTTTGGTGGAATTTGCTTGCTATCAATGTTGGCTACCATTTTCCATCTACAGTTCTTCTTCTTTTGTTTGCAATGAGGACAATATTCTGCCAACATTGCCTCTGCCTCCTCTTGTTTCTTCTTTGCTTGAAGAGTGTCTAGCTAAGTAGCCATATTTTTTATGATATCTTGCTTGAAATTTTCCAACAAATGAGTGATTTCCATCCTTGAGACTCCATTGGTGGAGGATTTACCCATAGAAGATTGATAACCTCTTCCTTTCTTCAGAGCTACCCTAGCGTAATTTTGACATATCTTTTTAATATCATCCCAAGGAACTTGGGTGATATCTCCTCCTCCCATTAGGTCCAGTGCATCAATGCAGCTCTCATTGATCCCTCTAAGGAAGAAAATTTTTTGAGACTCTTCATTGAGTGTATGATGTGGATATTTATACAGGAAAAATAGGAACCTTGAAATATAGTCCTCCAAATTCTCATCTTCCTTTTGTTGCATCTTGAAGATATCATCTCCTCTCATATCCTTTGCCTTTGTTATTCTTTATCACTTCTCAAGAAACTTTATTTCATATAATCCCAGAAGTCTCTACAATATTCCTATCTAAACTCATAAACCATCTTAATGCAATTTTGATTTTTTCAAGGTGGCAAGAAACAATTCCTACTCGAAACTCAAAAATAAAGTGTTAGGGTCTTCTAGGCCATTACATAGGTCTTAGTAAAGAATTAGGCAGGGGATGTTCTTGAGATTATCAACTTCATTCTAATGAGTGATAAGACATGGGAAAGATGGTTGGTTGGGTCTGTTTGCATTTGCATGAGCCATATCTACTTGATGGAATGCCAAAGCAAATGGATTCTCAATCAGGTTTTGGGCAGCTTGGTCCTCAGAGGAAGTTTTATAATTGGTCAAATTGGGAAATGCATCAGAAAAAGGATGGGCCTCCTCTTCTTCGTCTCTTGGAAGATTTTGAAACTCAACTAGCTGGTCATTAGGATTAGGGTCATTAGGAAGGAATCTCCCATGAGAATCTCTTCTCCTGCCTCTATGCATGCAGTATTAACTCAGTATCAGCCAACTCACACAAAGAATTGGTGAAAGAATAGAAAATCATTACTTTTCTCAAATGAAGGGTATGTTAAGAAGAAACTTCAAAGATACTAAAGCAAGAAAGAAACTAGAAATGACTCCAAATAACTTCCTAGTTTGACACCATCCCCAACAACGACACCAAAAATGTTGGCTCTCTAATGGTTGAATAACTAAGTCCATATAGCTATGACTTAGAGATTAGATATCTACATAGTAGTTATCTTACTCGTATGAAGGTGAATTTCATTGTCAACCCGGGGATATAAACTTGAAATGGGTTAGCATTGTATGTGCATTAGGACTCCACTGTAGTCATCCTTAAAATAGAAAAGAAACAATACTAAAAATAAAATGTTGGAAAGAAATTAACATAATCATAAGCATTAATCAAAAATACAGAGCATGAACAAGCTAAAGTGGAAATGGACATGAAAAAAAAAAACTCAACAAACAGATAGGAAAATACTCTGTCTGCCTTGGCTACAAGAATAGTTGCATAATAGAGTTCCAATGGCTGTAGGAACAAACAACTACTGAAACCGAAACTAGTTACTGAACAAAAAAATAACTATTAAACTAAATGGATGGAATTCTCACCAAGTGGACCCCCTTGAATGAGTCTTCCCTAAGCTAACTCAAATGTAGCAAATCAGAATATCATTGTATTCCTTGAAAACATGATTACACCATATCAACAATATGACTATATTACTTAAAATAAAAATGCAAGTACAATCTTAGAACATCCAACCTTGTGAAAAGGGGAATCTAACCATTATTTATAGAAGGAAAAGCTTCTAATTAACCCTATCTAACTAGGTAGTCAACTCCAACAAAATAGGAGGATGCCATTTATTAAAAGGATAGAAAAGAGAGGGAGGAAGTTATCCATGCGCTAGATTTATTCAAAGCAAACTATCCTCAACAAGGATCCAACATAGCACACTTCCTAGATTTTCTCAACTAACAAACATGATCATTGAAAAGGTAGTTACAATCTTCCATTTGAGCTAGGAATTTCCCTCCATTAGAAGTTTCCCTCCATTGACCTCTTTAATGACCATCTTTTTGACTTCCTAAGCAACTGACCAGCTGGTAGGAACTACTTCCACTTCTGGGGCTTCATTTATATGCATCTTGATGTGAACACTGCATGATGGCGTAGCACACACAAAATAATTACATATCCATAATCACCTTAAGTAACATCCATTAAACCACATGTAAAATTAACATACATAATTCACATTGCATGTTAATATTATCAAAAATAACAAGGATAAGTTCATGCCCAAAGGTTCATAAATCTAGGGAAATAACATGGAGAATGTCAATAACTAGGTGCCAAAGTCTATAGTATCAACAACAAATATATGATAAACCTTATCAAAATTGAGCCATTAATTGGACTCATCAAAGGGTTCAAAATTTCAAGCAAAGCAAATTGGGAGGTTTAAGGACAGATCCCACATCAGCATCCTCCAAGCCTGTGCCAAAATTAAAGCTTTTTGATAGGGTATGCACATCCATCAAAGAATAATGGAAGGGGGATCTTTTATGTTTCAGTTGTAGAGATAACTATGCAAGATGTGGATGCAAAGACCAAATATGTGAACTATTTCATAGAATTTTTTAAAGAAATATAAACTCATGAACAACCATGATTATAGGAAATGGCGGCTTGTAGTGTTGTAATTTTAGGAAATTAAGCATAAACAAGTATAAATACAAGGTTATTTCACATAATTTCATCTAAGTAATTTTAAGGAGAACAAGCTAGCAAGTTTTCAAGCATCACAAGAGAATTATAGAGAATTTAAGGGAAAATCATCAAGCATTTGGAGGTACATTCAATATTCAAGCATCATGTCAAAGTCTTCATGTATCATGTGTGTTTGTGAGCTAACATTTGTGATGTAGGCTTCATGATTCAAACAAGCATTTAGAAAAAGTTTAAAGCATTCAATCAAAGGTAAGAGATCCACATTCATTAAAGGCATTTCACAGTTTGCAACCTTCATTTCAAGGGTTTGGTGAGTTTCAACATTGCATTTGTCCATTCATCATTCCTTCATACTTTTTCTATTTCATTTCAAGGTTTAATTACCAAAATGGGGTTTGACCAAAGGCAAACCCTATTCCCTAACAAAACAACATTTTTCTCTCTTGGTGTTTGTTTGTAGATATTAGTTAGTGGAGCTTGAAGATCCTTTAAAAAGAAAAAGTTTCAAAGTTTTCAAGAAGTTGTCATCTTCATGAAAACTCACCTACAAACCAGAATTTAGACTTTTGAACTTGAAGTTCAGACAAGAAGAAAGCTACAAAATATAACTAGAGGCTATAGAAATATCATTCAAACCCTAGTAATGAGACTAAATTTCCCTACTGGGCATATGAGTCCTAATATAGCCCCTTTGCCATCTTTCTATAGATCTTGATCAGTCACAAGAATATTTTATATTTTGACCAAAAACCCAGTAGCAGGACTAAATCGCTCAGTTTGGCATATCAATCCTAGTGCACTTAAAAAGGAAAATTGAAAGAGTTTCAAAACTTGCTTTGACTCCATCATTCTTTCGGGTACTATACTATTTGATTTCAATTTGTCCATCTTTGTTCATGCCTTCAAATTCCTAGGTCATATAGTGAATTTTCATAGTGCATGAACAATTTATTCTTTTAAAGTATTTTTTAATGGTGAACCCTCGTCCAATCACACATCGGAACCCTTAGCTCATTCCTCAATCAAGTAAATTGGTTGAGGAATCTAGGTTCCTAATGAACTAAGGTACAAAATAGGTCCAAGTTCCATCTCCCAAAAGGTGGAACCCTATTTTCGTTAGATCAACTATAATTACAACTACCCTAGAGTAGAGATGAATGCACAATACAGAACCAAAGACAAGAAACATAAATTTTTTGGTGGAATAACCCAAATAAATGTGGTCTCATGGGGTGTCATGATTTGTAGCATATACAAAAAAATATATCTATTGAAAAAGGCTTTAGAAAATATCAAGAAAAAACAATTGGCAGTTGTAAAGACAAACCCCATGCTAGCATCCTCCAAGCCTATTCCAAAATGAGAGCTTGGGGATAGGGTATGTACATCCATCAAATCATAATTGAAGGTGGATATTTTATGTTTTAGTTTCAAAGATAAGTATGCAAGATATGGATACATAGACCAAACACGCGAATTATTTGATAGAATGTTTCAAAGAAATGTAATCTCAGCAACATCCATGATTATAGGAAATTCCAAAAATGAATTTATTGAATGGGCATAATAAAATTTCAAGAAAGTAAATCCAAACTCTACAACATTTTCTAATATCCACTCTTCCCACAACAACATCACAACTTGAAATAGGTCTTGCATATTTATGCTAGATGAAGAAAGACCATATTTACAAATGTTATCTTTATTTCTTCCCTATAGAAATAGACTCTAATGGGGAAGTGTAGCCAAGGTAGATGATCTAGGAAATCAACCAATAAAAAGAAAAATTCCTAAACCTTTCTCCTTGCAAAAATGTACTCACCCCACTGTTGGCCCCATAGTTTTTGTTGCACCAAAAGATTGACTTGTTAATGCCTGATACAAATTCCAAAGTTAATGGATACAGAGGAGGAAGTTAGTCCATGTCATGAATCCTGAGTGGAGCGTTGATCATTTGCCAATAGTCTCCCCCTTAGCACAAGTTGAGGGGATTTGAACTCAACACCTTTGGCTCTGATACCAATTTTTGGCCCCATAATTGTCATTGCAGCAAAATATCGACCTATTAATGCCTGATACAACTGCCAAATTTAATGGATCCACATGAGTTAGTTATTCCATGTCATGAATCCTAATGGGAGTGCTAACCATTTGCTAACACCCACCCCCTAACTTCAACCATCCACCTCCTCTCGAATGAATCCTCTCCAATAATGTGTGATTGGACCCCTCATCCAAGCATTTTCCATCCCTCATTAACACTCTCATCCTCCTGCACACTACATTCTGACACCTTATCCCCCCCCATTTTTCTTGCTTTGAATAATAGTATTTTTGACTTGCACATAACAAGGACCTATCTTCTTGTTATCATTCTCTTGGAAATGGATGGCATGCCCCTTAATGGCATGATCACCCATCTCTTGACCAACCACCTACACACATCCTCTGCGATTACAACAGTGACTTTTAACGAGGTGGGAGTAATTAAATTTAGGTAAATTAGTGGTGCCAAAAAAAATCTAATTCATTTCCTCCAACCACTTAGTCAAAACATTATTTAGTATAGAAGAATCCTATAATGGTATTACTAAGCATTGTGATCAACATAAATAGGAGATGGCAATAGGAATGGCTTGATTTAATCTAGTATATTAATAGGTGGGTCTGAAGTGTACAGTTATATCAACAATTCCCGATGATTGAATTAATCTTCTTAGCTCCCTTTTTAAAGCTAACATACATTGCAATGATCCAAAACATAACATGTAATAAATGCCATAAGGTCAAAATTTCTAATACAACATAAATAGCTACAAACACAATCAACTGGTAAGTTGTAAACATACTGTAACAAGACAAAGATGTTTGAAATGTTGCTTAGTCAACTTTATATCTTCTAGAAAAAATAATGTGTCACCTCCCACATAGTTGACATGAATTTTTCATGAGGCAACAAGCATGTGGGGGTCCAAAACCCTTATTAAACAAGGCCCTTCTCTTCATACATTCCCATGCCCTTCCATTCACATGACCATAATTGATTAAAGTAAATAATATTGTCATCACTAATTATATTGTGCATCTACAAGGAATTATCACTTTATTATTATTATACTCTTGATGCCCTATTGTCATGAAAATACACATTGATCTTTAGTACCTATTTGTATCAAAATGAATGAAAGACTCCAAAGAAGGTACACAAAGCCTTTAGGTACTACTAAGAAGAAAATAATTTCAAAATCTTGATCTTTATAAGAATCCATGTTCAAGACACTAGGATGAAGTCCACAAAAATTCCTTAAGAAAATATTAGCACAACATCTTATGCAACCATGACTAGTTAGTCTTGCAAAGAATTATTATTAAATATGTGGAAAATGTAAGTAATAATAAAAATTCTTTCTATTGCTCTTAAAAATAGGCAACTAAGCTTTTGCAAATTCTATTCCCTAATTATATGGATAATTTTGAGGCATACTCTACCGAATGCAATGTTAACTATTAATAGCTTGATAACCATTAAGGTAACTAAGATTATTAAAATGAAATTAGAAAGCGAGTTGTGAGATGAGTGAGTTCACATAAAGTTCTAGAATAATTTTGTTTTAATTTGTTGTGTTTGCTAAGTTTTAGCAACAATGTTTATAAAACAAATAAATAATAGGTACATAAAAAGAAATTTTTTGTTCAAATTCTCCATTAGAGCAAACAAGCAAGTTATAAATAAGCATAAAACCAAAAAAATTAAAAGTGACATCATGGAAAGCTACTAGATTCTATTAAACTTGAAAGGAATATAGACATTGGTTTATTATTCTTCGTGATATTTTTAGATACCATAGTGTTATTATTGACCTCAAAAAAAGCATAAGATCCATCAACATGTAAATCCTCATAAAATGGCTGAGTATATTTTTTCAATGGTATGAAGTAAAAATGACAATATGACTATAAATTAAATAATAATTATTTTATATTATTTAAAAATTAATTTAAATTTCTAATATAACTTTAAAAATAGAGAAAATTGATATAATCATGTATGAAATACTATGAAGTTTTGGGTTGAAAGTTTTTGTACATAATAAAATTTATCATGATTTCAATAAGACTAGAGATGATAGAGGCATATACATAGGCTGTGAAATTGAATTCTACAATTATCTATTTCATAATTTTCTTTTAGTATCTGAGTATCTTTGGACCTCAAAGAAAAGATCATACTTCATAAAATAAAATATTTAGAGTTGTCATTGGTATGTCTCAAGAGGCGTGGTTGAGTTCAAGGGAACTATCATGGGTTGGCATTATGGCCTTTGGCCATTAGTGTTTAAGTTCTAACCCTATGTAAAACTCTCTCTTGCCTTGATTTTTTTGTTCTTTAAAATTATTTTAAACCTCTCACTAAAAATATTAAGCAATCTTTCAAAGATATTGTTAGTGGAGAAGAGGTATGTTCAATTCCACACGCAAAATTTGTGTTCTACGATGATGGCAGCGCTGAAGAGGGAGGAGAGAAAGGAGGAGTAGGTAAGGGCCCTCCTCCTTGCCCAAAGAAACTAATCCTCAAAACTAATTCAAATATGCTATCTAATACTTGAGAATTTTTCTTGCTTCTTTAGATAGTAATAAAATTTCGGCAAGGAAACTTCTAGATGTCTGGTTCCATATTATTTGGTTTAAAAAATTCATAATGCAGATTTACTTCTGCTCTATTGATACAGAAAGCTTTGTTCTTAATTTTATAAAATCACGTAACACAGAGAAAGGCATTAGAAAGGGAATAGTCGAAGATAGGGAAATCCTCGTTTAGGGCAGTGGCCTAGTCTTTAAACGTGTTTTTTGTGGAGATTTTAGTATTGTCATTCCCAAGGTGGTTAAAGATTAAATATGCCCCCCCTCAGTTCTGGGCATTTTTGCCACACGTGGTTTCTACTTTTTGGAAGCTTATGAAATTAGAACAATCAAATATGAAAATTTTGAACATGGATGATGGAACTTTGGTCACCCTAAATCTAGGCATAGATATCCCGGAGGGGATAGCAATTGAAACATCAGAAAATTGTTTAATCTGCGCCAAAATAGAAATTATGGGGGGAATTAATGAGTGTTTCCTTTTGTAAAAAGTATGAACACGTTAGAAGATCTTGCCTCATTCTGAAAAAGAATATTGATTCACAAAACTCTAAAACTAAATCTTCTAAACCTAATGGAGAGGAAGTTCAAGGCTCGAGGAAATAAATTATTGTATTAGATCAGAGAATTAATGAATTCACTAAAAATAGTGACCAAATCATCATGCCTAACTACGTGGTGAATACAAACTAAAATAAATGTTTGAGCATCAATGAATATGATCAAGAAGAAGGAAGCAGTTCCAGATTTGTTAAATAAAGTGTAGATCAAATAACTAAATTGGTTTTAAAAAAAAATAGAACTTGGGTAGCTCTGAAAATAAGAATAATGCTAACCAATGGAGATTAGATTTACTCATTATGAGGCCACGAAATATTCCTCAAAGATCCTAAGCACATTGCCCTTTTTTATTCATATAATGAGGATATCCTTTTTAAAACAAACTTGCTCTTTTAAATGTAGCCTATATTTTTTCTCCCCTTCACCTTCTAAATTTTAGGAAATTCCTAGTGGGGAGGATAAATAAGACATTGCAATTTGAAGATAATTATTCACGATAAAGGGTTGAAGAAAGCGGTTCATAGGAAAATGGTTATGCATGCGGTTGTAGAATAACAATTATTATAATTCTTTCTAATTCTGAAACCACGTTCTTATTAAAATGCGCCTTTATTGTCTCATCTGCTTAGAAATATATTACGAATAGTTTTTGTAACTATTAAAAAATAACAATTTCTAACTTTAATTTTGAAATGTGCAAACATTAAAATGTCTTTAAATTTTTTAAAATAGATAAATATTTTTTTTAATATGGTTTTGGCAGAAAAATGTCATAATAAAGCTGCAAATAAAGAAATGTTTTATGGTTAGCATTATTGAAAAGTCACCCTTATCGGTCCAAATTTTTGTAATAAAATTGAAGAAAATACTGAATTTTGATTCAGTGCAAGCAAAACATTTAATCACTAGTTAACAAACAAACCTCCCAATGACATAAACTAATAACTCAATAATTATTCAAAAGGACAATAATAAATTGAGAACCTTTTAAATGATAAAAGTATTATCAAAATGATAGTAACTTCCAAAATCATTGAATATTTTAAGTTACATATAAAGAAACAACAAATCATCATCCTAATAAATATCACATAATTAACAATTATGTGTAAATAAACATCAAATTATATAGTAAAATGAACTATACATACCTAAATGATACATAGTCAATAATTTATTTAATTCCAATGAATATCAAACATAATAATAACTTTTTTCATGCACAGATTCAGTTTCTACCCTTCCAGCATCTTTCAGAGGTGATTGAACCAGATTTCCCAGCTCCCCTAACCCAGATGATTTCAACCTCATTATAGACTGGGATCAGTCTGGAGATATCCTTGCCTCTACTAGAAGTGGTGTTGGTGATATTTTCAAGGCTATGAAATGGGCCTATCAAGAAATCAATGATCTTAATCTCATAAATAGGGTTCCTAAATAGCAAGTTGGAGGAACTAGAACTAAAGTTATGCATTTCTGAACAATGAAGAAGGAAAATAGAAAAAAGAACAATATAGGGAAGAGAATAATGACATTGAGGACGTCTCAAAGACTCAGGGGCTCGCTGGTTGTTGACCTGGAAGAGGACAAGGATAAAAACAAGGATGAGGACCAAGGAATATCGAAGAGGATCCGTGCCAACCTTAAGAGGAAAGCGCCTCCTACTCCTCAGATGGTCTAGATCTTAAAAAGGGGGGTTTAGGAGATGGACGACATGGCAGCAGATACATCAAAAAATTTAAATTCCCAAGTTTAGTTGTTGCTAGTGTTTTGTCTGGTCTTTTGGGGTCTTTTTGTGGCCCTTGTTGGCCTTTTTTAGTTATTTTGCTTTTTTTTTTTTATGTCCTCTCGACAACCTCTCTTTGTTTTGGGCTCTTTGATGATTTATTTCTTTTTTGTTTATAAACTTTGTAGTTTGGTCCCTATAAAACCATTTTCCTCTTTCAAAAACTTTTCAATACAACTTCAATAACTAAGTGTATAACTTGATCATTATTATCTTAATGACATTCACCTATTCTAAATAATAGAAGAGTATATATGTTTAGAGATGCGGTAGCCCTCAGGAAAAATAACTTTGAAGAGTTCAAAAAATGTGAACTTTTTTATTATGCCTTGAAAAATGTCTAGAACCTCCCATAAATAAATTAGATATAATCTTCTTCTATGCAACTAAATAAATTTATTTTCTCATTGTCCCAATCTATATTTAACATTGTATTTTATAAGAAGAATTTTTTTCATTATTAAAATTGAACTTCATTCTTAAAATTATAATTTAAAATTTAATATCCAATTTACTCTATATATAATAAAAATGATACTCTATTTGTAATTAAATAATACTTTTATCACATATTTATCAGTTAATTAATATAACATTATATACTAGCACTTGCACTCATAGGAGGTTTAAGGGAAATGCTGATAGGAAATTAAAGAAAAATAGTAAATGAATTGTAAGAATACATAATTGGTTGTATAAAAATATACTTTTATAGACTATGCCTTGTATAATATAAGTAGGTACATTCTTTTGTTGAATTTTTTTCCTTAAAACAATGCAATTCCTTTTAACAATTTGTATCTAGTTTGTATTAGTCAAAGTTACATAAGAGCATCTACTTTCTTTTTTGAAGCTCCTCTTTTCAAACCATGGAATGTATATAAAGTGAAACACAATGTTGATTATATTTCTTTGAACAATTACTATCAATTTTTCATTAGTCAAAGTAAAAAGATATAAAAAGATTTTTTTTTGTTTCTTTTTCTCCATCATTGATTAGCCACCTGTACAAAGGTAGAATTTAATATGATTAATTTGCTTAATAGAAAGTAAATTTTTGAAGTGATTAAATTTTAAAACATGACAAATGCATATAAAAGAAAACTTAATACAAATTGCCAGGAAAAGGAAACTTTACTAAGTCGCCGTTTGAAATATTTCAGAGAAACTGCATGTGAAAAGAAAACTAAATTTGTGTCTTGATTTAAATATTTGAGAGAAAAAAGTTTACATAAGTTATTGTTTGAAATATTTTTTACAAGAAAACATTTGTTTGAGTCTTTTTTAACATGTTTTTTGAGGATTGTGTATAAATAGAAAACTTTATTTCAGGATTTCACGCGTTGCTTCCCACATGAAAAAGGACAGCAGGCACGAGCTCAATCATTATTTTAATGAAACGTGCAAGTCATTCATTTCCATACCATACTTTTACGTGTAAGTTTATAAGATTGCCACTATTGCAGCGCTTGCCAAGTATAAAACTCTAACAATTTACTCTATTTTTAAGCAGGTAGTCTGTGATTATCAGGACTCGGTCATAGCTATCCTTGTAACGAGTCTGCTCGAGTCATGACGACCCTCAGGCGCATCTGTTAAATGTAGTCTCTCCACCAGTCCTCCTCAAGGTATATTATTTTCGTCCTTTGTTGAATTAGTCTATTTTCAATTGTGCGCCTTTTGCATTTTGTGTGTAGATACCCAGAATAATCTATAGCAATGGCTGGACTCTCTGAAGAGCTAGTGAGAACAGGGGGCTGGAAATGTGCGTTTGCTACTACGCTAGGGTTGTAATACGGTTTCTTCTACTACAGAAGTTATCTTTCAAAATTTTAGGTGGAGGAGCACTTGCCAATGGAGGTCTCAAGCACCTTATATGATAAAACTTATAGAGGCATTTCTCATTGCTGCATTCAATGAGAGTGTCTTATTCTTTTCTACCAATCTCACAAATACAACACTGTTTCTCCAATACAAGCCCTTGCTTATCATCATGCAATTGGGGTTTTTCACAACTTGCACTAGAATTTTCTTTCTTTTGAATTATTTTATTGATCAATTTGTTGCACGTTGTGGGATTGGATTTCTTCTTCATTATTACGCCGAGAGGCGTTCTACCAGCAGGGGTGCAAAAACCTGAGTACATAAAAAAGAACGCTCTACCGTTACAAACCGATGGCAGTTACAAAACCCAGTCAGATTTAAATTGCTGTACACTGTTGGCAGTCAACGAGAAGTAGAGGATATTGTAACGGACCAGGTAGGAATGGAAGTGCAGGAGATCGTAATGGAGAAGGTGGAAATCGAAGAGGCGGGCGTTTCAAATCATGGCTACAAAATCACTTTCAAATGGATCCCTACGCTTGGTTTGCTCGGCGCGTTTCTCATAATTCCTGACAGGCTCCTCGAGTATTCTGAAAGTGGCCAATGCGGAGAGCACTCCTCCTGCAGTCAGCTGTCCACGCAACAATATAGAGGTTCCAAAAGTGAAGAGCACCTTTCTCAGCCACAGGAACTCCCTCTATCGTAGGTCCTCCAATTTCAACCTGTAGCGTACGCAGGAGAGTTCTTTCTAAATCACTCACCATTTCATCCTAGGTCAAGGTCACATTCATTTTCACTACGATTCCTATATATGCCAAATTTTGTTTGTCGTACTTTTTATGGCTATTGTGAATTTGTAACTGACACGATCTTGAATTGCACTTCTTTCTCCATTGTTGACTGGATGGTGTTAAGGTTGTTGTGTCCTCCAAAAGTTTATTTGGATTCGAAGCCTGAAATCTGCTTGCGTGAAGGTCTCCCATACGTTTCACGGTAGGCTTCGAACCCTTATAGAAGTTTTGTTTTTGTTTCATATCATCACTATACTTGAATATATTCATACAATCCGTGAAATAGAGGTCCAGTGTTAGTTGTCAAAGATTCCATATTTGTATAGATAGGCATTGCAATAAGTACGGTGCCATCTTTTTACATCAATACTTTGTTGTAATTCTAATAACCAAGAAAGGAAACTTATATTGTGTTTATGTTTTAGATCGACCAAAGTGTTATTATAACGTCCATTTCACACTTGTTGCAATTCTATTCCCTGTGATCTCCTATGCATCATATCCTCCGCTATCCCACAGCGTGTATGCTTTCGCTATTAGTGTGTATGCTTATGCTATTGGTTTGTATCATTATGTTGGGTTTGATTTTTTTCTAATATGGTTTTGCTGCATTTGTAGTTAGATGAGGGCCTATTTGTGGAGTTGGAATTCGAAGATCCCGTGCTAATTAATGACTATGAGCAGCCCATGAGGGCCTGGCATTTGTAACTGACGAGAGGAACAGTAAATGGTTCGACTATTTTTTGCCAAACCATAACTTGGCTGATGCACATGAATATTTCTGTCACCGACATTACAAACCACAGCTGCATAAAATCCATCTGATCCCTTCCTGGTATTTCGTTTGCCTTTGAGCTGAGAATGCGTAACCTAGCGGAAGGGAGTCGTGACTCCGTTGATGCCATTCGCTAGACGGTCATTGCCCGAAGCAAGATCTCCATTGTTTGAGGAAGCAAGATGCACAGTTTTGGAGGCAACGCAAGTCATTTTGGAGCATCTGCAATTTTTCATGGATTCTAAATTCACAACTATCTAGAACATTTTAGAAAGCTATTTGGAAAGTATTAAAATCTCTTTGAAGCATTCTATTGGTATAAGGTATACTTTTGAACATTATTTACAACGCAAAATATTTTTTCTGTGTTATGTTAATGGTTGCGCATAGACTTCTATTTTTCCACCCACCTTTTGGTCTTCAGTTGGCTTTTTCTTCACAAGCCAATCGGTTTCCCTTATAGATTCATCCCCTTCTCCTCTCTGTTGCGCATTTACCTTTCTCAGCTGTGCACTGTATCCTGTTCTCGTGCGGGCTCTTCTATCCTATCGACCTGCACTTATCTTCTTTCTTGCCTGGCTTTTCTCATGCCAGCGCACCCTTCTAATTTATAGCCCATGCTTTTGCTGTTTGCAGTTCTTTAGAGATATGTTATGGTTGGCGCAAATTTCTATCAATCGAATGAAAGAATATTTCTTACTCTCCCATATCTGCGATCACTGCTACCCAGAGCGAAGCATGTCCTGTGAAAGCAAGACCAAATATACCAACCTTTGTAATTATAGAGATTGCAACATTCAGGTATATTACTTGATCTTACCAAGATACTAACTGGCTTATTCATCCTGATGCAGATTCACTGTACATGACTTTTGATGACTCTGGATTACCTTCCATGAAGAAACTTCCAATGATGGTAACATTTGTCCATACCCTCGTTCATTCATTGAATGTATATGATCTCAATTCATCCTTCATCCTTCGATCCATTGTGAATTCGACTTTGTGTTGCTTATGTAATAATTTCCTTTGTCTTTTAATGTTTGTGAATTTGAGGAATCATGGTCGCTTTTATAGCTCAGATAAAGCATTAAACGGGAGAACATCGCTGACTGTTACAGTCGAGTATAAGATGATCAAAATATATTTTGTTAAAAATGATTATTTAAAAATAATTAACTCTCGGTATATTTTATTTTATTTGAAAACTTATAACTATTCATTACTCTTGTTTCTTTGTAACTGTAACCATTTTCGTCTAAATTTTTTTTAACTTTAACTATTCAATTTGAAACACTACCTGATGACTGTGCCATGGCAGTCCATGATTCAAGTTAACATCCACTTGGCAATGTTATTCGATAATGGGGAATTAGAAAGAAAGGCACAGAGATAGATGGGCTGCTTTGATTCACTTGATACTTTCACTCTTTTTTTTAGCTTTTATGCAAGCTTATATTTATTTCCCTGTTACCAATGGAGAATATAGTTTTGATTTCCTGTAGTCATCATCTACTTATATTTTATTTCTGTTATATTGATGCTTATTTCTTTATTATAGATGGAAATTTTTTATGTATATTTAAAAAAAATAAAAATAATAGTTAAATATCTTCAAAAATTATGAATACATCTGATGCAAATTGAGAAAATTATTTAAGACAGACCATAGCTATTGTAAATTGATATATACAGTTAAAAAACATTACTAAAGCAGTAAATATGTTTCTGCCTTCTTCCAGTAAACATGATTCCAAAACACAACCCACTAAGTTATGACTGGTGAGACAAATGTGTCAATAAAACGGTCCACTCAAACAGCTGAGGCACATATTAAATAACTTTAAGATGCCCCCTCTAATAATTTTTTGTAATAAATGTATGTCTTTTGCGAAAAAGAAATTATGGCGAATGTATTTATATTTATATATATTTTTTAATAAATTTTAGGTTTATATTGGTAAATTATAGATATAGTTAAAATAATAATACAAAGTACTTAGTAAATTATAGATATATTTGAAAACCTATAATAAGTTATTTGGTCAATTATAAATGTATTCAATATATTAAGTGAAGTACATTAAAAAAAAAAATAGTAGTTTTCAAAAAATCATAATGTGGTTGATAGAAATATTGTATGCTAAATGATAAGATTTAAATTATTTGGCAATTTTTTTGGTTGATAAAGTCCATTATTTGACAAATTGTACATCATTTAATGGACCTTAATCAAATCTCATGCAAGAAAAAATTATTGGAATAAATAATCATAAATAAAAATATAGATCTTTTTAAACAAAATTTATATATTGTTTGATATATGATTAAATTTTTATGTTTTATTTCAAGTTAAAGTATTAGCACATAAATTTTGATTTAAAATTCATGGACTAGGCCTGTTTAAGAGACAAGTGTCAATAATTAAATGACACTTTTACTTACAGTTGTGAATCAAAATTAATATTATTAACCATCAAAAACAATATTATTGAATGGTAAGTAATATTCATTTAGATTATAATTAAATAATAATTTTTAAGTAACTAAAATAAAATAACTTTGATAAAAAACAATATCTACATATTCATCTAGATAGGGGATCATACCCTTATAATGATTCAAAAAAGAATAAATAAGGCTCAACATGACTTATCATAAATCTTTGGGAAAGTACACACCCACCAGCCTCCAAATTAATATATATTAATTAGAATTGGGGTTCAATTAGGGTTAAAGTTATGTTAGGGTTAGGATTCTTGATTATGATTTAATATGGTTAGGGTTAGCTTAGGGTCCAATTAGGGTTACAGTTAACATTAGGGTTATATGATATAGCTTGGGGTAAAGGCTATGGTTAGAGTTGGGACTCAACTAGGGTTAGGAACAAATAGGGTTTGTGTTAGAGCTGGGGTTTAATCAGAGCTAGAGTTTAATTAAGCTTAGGGTTCAATTAGGGATAGGGTTATGATAGGGTTAGAGTTCTTGATTAGATTCTAATTATGGTTAGGGTTAAGTTAAGTTTCAGTTAGGGTTAGGGTTAACATTAGGGTTATATGATATAGCCTAGGGTAAAGGTTGTGGTTAGGATTGGGGTTAGGGTTAGGACTCAACTAGGGTTAGGAGCAAATAAAGTTTGAGTTAGTGTTGCGGCTCAATCAGGGCTAAATTTTCATTAGGGTTAGGGTTAAGGTTTGATTAGGGTTGGTGTTCACTTAGGGTTATGGTTAGGGTTCAACTATAGTTATTTTAATTAGGGTTATACTTAGTATTAGGGTTCAATTATGGTTAGGGTTAAGGTTATGTTAGGGTTCAATTAGGGTTAAGGTTATGTTAGGCTTAGGGCTCTTGATTAGAGTTTAATTATGGTTATGGCTAGGTTAGGGTTCAATTAGTGTTAGGGTTTAATTATAGTTAGGGTTAGGGTTCTATCAGGGTTAGAGCTAGGTTTGAGGTTATGTTATGCTAAGGGTTCAATTAGGGTTATTTTAATTAGGGTTACACTTAGGGTTCACTTATGATTAGGGTTTTGATTAGGGTTCAATTAAGGTTATGGTTAGTCTTAGGGTTAGGTTTAGGGTTGAAATAGAATTAGGATTCAATTAGGATTCAAGGTTATCATTAAGGTTTGATTACACTTATGATTGAAATTAGTGTTTAATTAGGGTTAGGGTTAGGTTTGTAATTCATTTAGGGTTTATAATTAGGGTTAAGGTTACGGTTACTGGTTAGTAGTAGGGTTTGAGTTATTATCACGAGTAGGCTTATCATCATGAATAGGGATTAGGGTTAGGGTTAGGGTTAGGTTAAGGTTAGGGTTAAGGTTAGGGATACGTTGAGTTAAAATTAAGATTAGGGTTGGGTTTATCATCATGAATAGGGGTTAGGGTTAGAGTTATCATCACAAATGGGGATTTTGGTTAGGGTTAGCGTTAGGGTTATGGTTATGGTTATGGTTAGGGTTAGGATTATCATCACGAATAGGATTAGGGTTAGGGTTATTGTTAGGGTTAGGATTATGTTAGGTTTATCATCATGAATATGATTAGGGTTAGGGTTAGGATTAGGGTTAGAGTTAGCATTAGGGTTAGGGCTATGGTTATGGTTAGAGTTAGGGTTGTCATCATGAATAGGATTAGGGTTAGGGTTAGTCTTAGGGTTAGGATTAGAGTTAGAATTAGGGTTAGGTTTATCATCATGAAAAGTATTAGGGTTAGGGTTAGGATTAGGGATAGGGATAGGGTTAGAGTTATAATCTTGAATAGGTTTATCATCACAAATAGGGATTAGGGTTAGGGTTAGGGTTATGATTATGGTTAGGGATAGGAGTTAGAAGTTATAATCTTGAATAGGTTTATCATCACAAATAGGGATTAGGGTTAGGGTTAGGAGGTTAGGAGTTTGGAGTTAGGTTAGGGTTATGATTATGGTTAGGGATATGTTTATAAATGATAAATATAGTAATTTGGTTAGGGTTAGAGTTAAAATTGGGATTAGGGTTGGGTTATCATCATGAATAAGGTTAGGGTTAGGGTTAGGGTTAGGGTTAGTGTAAGGGTTAGGGTTATGGCTAGGGTTAGGGTTAGGGTTATGGTTATGGCTATGGTTATAGTTAGGGTTATTGTCATGATTAGGTTCATCGTCACGTATAGGATTATCATCATGAATAAGAGTAGGGTTCAGATTACCTAGGGTTAGGGTTGGGGTTATCATCATGAATAGGGATTAGGGTTAGGGTTAGTTTTAGGGTTAGGGTTAGAGTTAGGGTTAGGATTAGGATTAGGGTTAGGGTTAGGATTAAGATTAAGATTAGGATTAGGACCTAACCATAACCATAACCCTAATCCCAATCCTAACCCTAATCCTAAGCCTAAGCCTAACCCTAATCCTAGAATCCTAACCTAATTAAACCTTAACCCTAATCCTTTTCGTCATGATAAAAAAAATTAATAAACCTAATCCTAACCCTAACCCTAAACAAATTTAATAAACCTAGCCCTACTC
>VDFB02042699.1:0-16590 GCA_007258455.2 Sequoia sempervirens
TATCTTGAAAAGCTCTGGTTTATTTCCAAACCTGATCTCATTCCACCACTTCTCTATTAGCTTTGGCAGGTGGTCATCTCTTAGCCAAATATTTTCAAATTTGAAAGGGCATCCTTTGGGGGGATCATCTTTCCCAAATGTCAGTAAAATAGGGAAATGGTATGACCCTATGAAAGGTAGTATGTGGGCTTTCTGCGAGGCTATTGTTCTCCACAATCTCCCTAGAGAAGGAATCTTTCCAATCTTTTTGCTATATTGGTGAAGTCCTTTCTCCTATTGAACCATGTGAATGTTCCACTTTTGGTCTGCACATCCTTTAGTAGATTCATGTCTATGAAGTCCTGGAAATCTCTCTGTATGGTAGTTGTTCTTCCCAGACCCTCTTGCTTCTCTTCGTTGTTCAGGGTTGCATTGAAGTCTCTAGCCACTATTCCCTTCTCATCTCTCCTATTTTCTAGCTCACTTGATATTTTTTCCCACGCTTTTTTTTTCCACTGTAGCTATTGGCCCATATACATTAATGTTGAAGAAGGTGGCATGCCTTCTTAGATCTTTAAACTTGATCAACTTCCAATTGTCTTCTTTTGTTTCTACTTCCCCAACTACTATTAGAGGGTTCCATAAGACTCCTAGTCCACCAAACTCTCCTATGGCCTCCTTGAATTGGCTTTCCCATTGTCTCCAATTGCTCAATCTCCTCTAACCTTCTTCCTTACTCCATTTTTATTCCTGTATGAGAACTATGTCCACAATTGATTGGTCAATTTGGTGCTTGACCATGTGCCATTTTTCAAGGGAATTGATGCCCCTGACATTCCACATTATGATGCTCATTCTACCCTAGGAAGGAGGCTGTCCTTCACAACAACCAATTTTTTTTTACCATAGGCATTCCCTGCAATCATCGAATTAGCTTTGTTTGTTTTCCTGCCTCTTTTGGATTTCTTCTTTATGTTAGGTGCATTTATCTTTGATTTTGATTGCTCAAGCTACCTCACCTCAAGCAACTCACCTTCCTCTACCTCCTCCCAAGATTCACCTTCTCCATTTGAGAATTGATCACTCTCCTCTTCTTTAGTTTGAGAAAAATCATCTTCTTCCTCCTGGAGAGCATCTAAATTTTTTCTTTGGTGATCTACTTATTCTTTCCAACTCCCTCTCATGTTTCCTAGGGTCCCAATTCTTCCCTTTCTACCTCCTTTGTTAGTTTCCAAAGTTGGGTCTTGATATCCTTCTGGAGTTCTTATGCACCTTCCATAAGGGAATTGAGGGCTTCATGTGCTTGAAAGCTTCCCATCCCTTGCTTTTCCTTTATTGTTGGGGGGCCTTTGTTATATTCTTGAGAGGTTCCTCTAGATTTATTTTGCTCTGGCTCAGTTCTAACATTCTCAAATGTATCTTCTAAGGTTTTGGTTGCCACTTCCTAGGATATTCCATCCCCTAGTTCTTCCCTCTCTTTATTGTTTGTATTATCCTCCACTCCCCTAATTGAGGTTCCTTCCAAGAATGATTCTCTAAAGAGGAATTTTTTTTGTTTCTACACCTTCCCATATTTCTATCTCATGTTTCTAGCTTCCATACTTTTTTCAGAATTTCTATGTTTTTGTATATTCCAACCCCATCATCTATTTCTACTAGTATGCATGCTTCATCCCCATTGATTCCATTTATGAAATCCTCATCCACCCCTAAGCACACCCCTAGGGCATCACCTAATCTCACCATGGCCTCCACATTCCATAATTCTGATGGTAGATCCACCAACTTGATCTAGGTGGGGATTTGGTTTATTTTATAGTTCCAGGGATTGAAGCTTGATCTCCAATTTAGGCAATAAAAACTATGACCATTCATGAACAAAGGTTTCCCTTCTACAATTTCTAGTATTAATTCTTGATCTATACAATCTATGAGAAAAAAAGAGTTTGGTAGCTGGTAGATGCTTACCCAGTCTTTGTATTTGTTTTTCCACCATGCTTTGATTTCCTCCCTGGGGTAGCTTGGGCTAGTCCACTTAGTGAACATAGCTCTCTCCATTAGTCTAGTTACTCTTTTTTCGATCATTTTGAAGGGAATTTAGTACAATTTGCTTCCCCATAGTCATAACCAGTCGCCTTCACTTTTTTTTTTGGAAATTTATTCTATTTGTTTTCCTTCTAAGTAGGTCCCAGTCTCTCTGATTCATTATTCTTCCAAATTCAAATTCTTTTCCCACTTGTTGGCTCATTTTTCCTTCATTTCCCAGCTTAGGGTTTCCCAAACCTTTGACTCTCCAAACTTTGCTAGTGCAATTTTGGATTCCACTGCCCTTGTTGCACCAACTAGGATTTGATGGTTTTCATGGCAATCATTTTCTTGGAACCACTTACGCCTTGTCTCGCGCATGATCCATCCTTGTTTGTTCCTTCAGCTCACTATTGTCCTCAACTTTTGATTAGGATCCCGCTTCTCACTATCTCCAAGTTGGTTGTTGTTCTGGTTGCAAACTCAGTTCTCCATGCTTCCATTTTGATAGTAGTTTGGGTGACACTTATCCATCTAGGCTCCATTCTTGAATACACATTGCAAGATGTGATCCACCTTCTACTGAATGTCGACACCTTCCTCCTTCTTCCTTGGATCACCATCCTCCACCATGTCACCCCAGTGACTTCTTTTCTCTTCATTTTTTCGCTCCTGCTCGCCAACTTGAGCAATCTCTTCCCTAATATATTATATCATACTATACTATAATATAATACAATATTAAAATTATTATAATAGTATATTATATTATGTTACATTATAATATTAAATATATTATATTATAATATAATACATATAATATAATTTTATATGATAAATTTCAAAACAATGCCGCTAATAAATATATGGTCAGGACTAGAGGTTGACTGTTTGAGTTTTCCTCAACCATCTGAGACGTGACGAGGTCACTTCTCAAATTACCCTGGGTGTCTGATGTAGGAGCATCTAGTGGTGTAAAGGCAATCCTACATTACCCAAAAATATGCTTTGAACCATTTATGTTTCCTTTGTTAGCTTTTTCTAGATGTTTTTGCATTTCTGGATACCCTTTTCGTCAAATAAGAGTTCCCAACTTTCAAAATTGCTTTTCTACTTTTTCTGCTCAACTGTTATTTTTAGCGGTTTTGAATTTGAAGGTGTGGGGAAGCAAAAATTTAAGGGAAGGTTCAAGAAAAAAAATAAGCACTTTGGTGAAAGATTTAGGTCAAGATCATTCACGGTTTGAAAGTTATTCAAGTTTCAGTTTCTGCTTTTTACCTTGAAAAATCTTCTGAGTCTAGTTTGAGGCACTAAACGGTCTCGTATGGGCCCTAAAATTGTTAGAACTAATGGAGAAGTTCTTAATGCATTCTTCACTCTGAGACCTTTCCAACAGTTTAAAATTTTCGAAAAACAGAGTCCTAGATCAAAAGTTATGGCTTCCGAAAGTTGGCCAATTTTTAGAAAATTGCCATTTTTTGAATTAGCACTCAATCTTTGAATTTCAAATTGTATTTTTTAGTTCCAAACCACCAAAACTCATAATTTTAATGTTGTTAGATCCATAATGGAAAAGGATCTATTTATGGGTGGAGTTTTCTGATTTTGAGAGATTTTTGGGTGAAAAGTTTGCATGTTGCGAAAAGGGGAACTTTTGTAACTTTTGTAAATTCTATAATTTCTGTAATTTGCATGTATTGTAGAGCTCAAGGATTTGAGATCCTCTGCATGTAAGAATTCCATATTTCTAAATAAAATATTATTCTCTATTTTTTGTGTGTTATTCTGTGTCTTGGGTTAGCACCCTCATCAAAAATAGGAAATGAATATCTATTTTGAAACGAATATCTATTTCTATTTTATAAAATAAAAAACAAAAACTTGAGAGCTCATTTCTAGCTGTGTATGGGTTTCTCTACTTCCCAACTCGGATATCCATTCCTAGGTGAATCATTTTTCTTAAATCAACTGAATTTAAAAGGTATGTTTGGATTTTTATGTTTTTATTCAATTTTATATTTTTTTGCATTGTTTTTTTTTTTTTAAATTTTAGTCAAAAATAGGGTATTTGATAAGTTTTTTATTGCATTAAAATCATTGTTAATTTTGAAAAAAAAGATCAATTACCATGCTTAAAATGGCTCAACATGAAAACCCTAACCCCGCACAAGATGAAAACCCTCCAAATCCTCCATCGTGACTGTTGTTTCCAAACCAAAACGTGCGAACAATACACGAATCCATTCATAGAAATTTAGATCAATTGAGAAACGTATGTTGAATCTATGAGACACTAACTAAGCTATCAGACATGAAAAACACTTTGGAAACAATAATTTCAAATGTTGAAACTTTGGCAACTCAACACAATAGATTTGCACAGTGGAGAGAGAAACAAAGGAAGTTTTTTATGTTGATGGGTTATCATATGATGAGGTGAGGGCACTTGATATTGCCAAAGCCTAATTAGCCCAGTTATTCTTTGATCACAGAATAGGACAGTTCATTAATGTATGGAAGCCAAAATTTTCAATTAAATGGTGCACCCATAGAGGCATATTAGATAATTTTTGGAGACATTTGTGGATGGTTTTTGATAAACCACCCAACAAAAATCTTGACATCCCTCAGTATTTTCTTTGAAAATTATATGTTGAGTTTGTCTCAGGGAGGCATGTCAATTACTTTGACATGCGATATTTCTAGGGTTTTGGTAGAGAGATGCCACAGGATAGGCCTAGATCATGCTGAGTCACCCCAATTCATCCTCCTCCACCTATTCTTTCCCTAAATCCACAACCTTACCCTGAGATTGTTTTAGATGTAGGGACTCAGATAATTTATGCTTTGCATTCATTGAGTGATTATTTGGTCATGCAGAGTCATCATGTTGTGTATCCATTTGATGTTGTATCCCATCACGATGGTGATGCACCTGATACATCCCAACATGATGGTGGTGCACCTGTTGCATTAGCTCCCAATGGTGCACCATCATCAACTCCCATTGGTACATCGTCATCAGCTCCCATTGGTACACTATCCTCTTTGGGACATATTTGTGTGCCTCATTACTGCATGACATGCAACAATTTATGTTTGGGTCCTCTCTGATGGTCCACTGAGGCTCCCATAGACACATCTAACTATGCAGTTCATGATATGTCAGATGTAGGAGTTGATAGAGCATGGAGTGCACCATTTGCATGAGAGACATTGACTACCAAGGATGATATGGGAGCACCAATAAGACTTAAATTAATTTCATAGTGTGTTTGAGTCTAAATTATTTCATATTTTGTGAGAGATATTTGTACTAATATATGTTTGTGCTAGAATTTTTAACAGGTGTTGACAGAGGAGCAGATTTCGCAAGTGTAGGAGGCTACACAAACAGAAAATTATTTTCCCTAGAGAATCAATATACAATATTATTTTTATTTTTATTTTAGATGTTAACATTTGAAATATATTATGTTTAAATACATGTACTACATAGATTGATAGTCTAATGTAATATTTTCTTTTTATGCAGCAACCTGGTTCTTATATAGCCTTGTTGACTAGGTCTGACCCATTGGATGAAGTTGCACAATAGGTATATATATATATGTTTGATTCTTGACATTATGATTATATGTGCATGTGCACTTAAATTGTGTTGCATTCTCGTATTTTTTATATAGGAAACCATCTTAGCTACTTCATCCACTATGATCCCATCTAGTGTCGTAGCATCATAGCAGGTATGTGTCTATTTTATATTGTAGATATTTATGTTTAGATAGGAGTATCATTTTTATTTTACCTACTATAGTCCTCTTTCTAACTCAGCACTATGACCAGTGTGGGACCATTTCATTATATGAGGACTCCTGATCATCCTAAGGGACAACCATATGTAGACTGTCTTGTAGAAAAGAGAGAAAGACTTGAGGTAAACAAAAATTGCATTATTGATATAATATATTACACGTAAAGTGATTTTTATGTTAAATTCATAATTTATAAATGATAGTATATAAGTTTTTATTTACTAGTCTATCTTTTCAACCATTCACATAATTAATCTAATTTGTGGTTTGAATTGTTATTGTGTAGGAAGCTTTAGAGCAATTAAGTTCTTTGAGGAGGCTTGATTTTGATGGTCCAACACAGGAATAGGATATGATATAGATTGATATGTACTTAGGGTTTGATAGATCTTGAGATGGCATATATGCCACAATTTGTAAAAAAAAATTGTAAAACTTGTTTTGAGTACACATATATATGCCAAATTTGTGTATGCACAAATACAATTGTTCTACATTTTGATATACAATATATATGTCAAATTTTTATATGCACAAACACAATTATTCTACATTTTGATATATAAGAATTGATATTCGATCTAATTTTTTCCTTGTGTGCATGTCTTTCTACTTTGAAATTTCAAAATGGAATATATAATTATCTTAGAATGGTTTAAAGTTATGATCGATAATGTATTTTTTGATAATGTAAGTAGCATTTACAGGGTGTTGTACCCTACATAGAGAGCGACAAGGGATAGAAAGTCCAGATCAAAAAAGCATAAAACAATACACCACACCAAAAAAACACCAATCAAAACTAGATGGAGACTAATAGCACACACGGACCAATAGAAAACTAGGAACATACTAGCTATCCTTCTCCCAATTCTTAGACAACAACTGAATGATATCATCCCCGACACACTCCTAGTGGTCCATGATCTTCTTCATCCCTAGCTCATCCTTCATGGCTTCCAACAAGGTGCTAGTGACACAGTGAATCATCTTGACTATGAAGTGGGTCAACACATAGAATTTTTTTTCCAGGATGTCCAATCTTTCTTTCAGTACACCAAGCTCCTCCCTACCGCCCACAATGTAGTCAGGATCATTCTGCTCAATCTCTAGCAGCTTCAACGAGTGGGAGACCGAAACCTCCTCTTGAGCTTTTCCCTTATCAAGAAAAAAAGAGGGACCTCTGGATTTTTCATCTTCCTCATCCTCTGACACCTCTTCCACTCTGCTATCTTTACTTTCAGACAACTCCTCTTCAGTGTCCAAGTCTCTAATCTGCACTTTTTTCTTGTTCTTTTCCAGCCTGCCAGAGCGCCTAATGATGGCATCACAACCAATAACCACAATCTCCACAACCACCGTATCACCCAAGGAGTCCTTTCTCACAACATTCTTCCCTTTACTAAGAGGAATCTTCTCCTCCTTACCTTTCTTCGGCATGCTACGCTTAGCAGGGGTATACTTTAGGTCACAAAAACTAACTACTGCACTAGTTTGGGTGGCACCATCAATACCCTTGATTTTTTTAGTAGCAGGTTTGGGTTTCTGAGGATCAGTAGGGGTTGGATGACTCTTTCTGACAAGGCCTTTAGATTCGGTCAGGGACAAGTTGGACACAGTGGGGGGCTCAATTTCCTCAATACGAAAGGTCGAAATAGGTTTCGAAGGGAATAAAGCCAGATGAAAATGGTAGAGTATTAGGATAAGACCCTGATGGAGAGGTAGATGAGTAGGTTCATTGGGATTAACAGCAGCTGAATCAACACATTTTTCAACTGAATTTTCAAGGTCCATAAGTAGGAAAAAGGGAAAGCTCAGAAGAACCTTATGCCTAAGATGATTTAACAAGGGAAAATGGTAGTTGTAAAAAGTCTTGTACCTTCCTTCTAGCATTACATACTTTATCAGAGCAAGACACACCTAGTTCCATGGTTGCGAAAGAGCCTCCCATTCAAACCCAGACTAGTTGCGCACTGGTGCCTCCTCCCCCACAAAAAAATTACTCATACTCTCATTGTCTTGGGTCTTAGAATGTTTAGGATGCTTCATTCCAATGCTCTAGAGGCCCATTTCCTATGCAATAACTTCCTCATCCACCATGAAGGAGATACGACCAATGGTAACATGATGATTCTTCCATGAATTGATGAATTGGTTTGATAGATTAGGGTCGTGACCCACAAGTCTCTCCATCAGAGGAGAAATGCCACCTTCAATGCAAATGTTCCATACTAGAGGATCCTTGCTGAATTCATTGCAATTATCCGGCTTCGTCCACACCCTATCACCCCCCATGATGTCACTTTGCACACTATATAACTAAGAACTCTAAAAAAAAAGGTTAGAGACAATAGCAATGTGAAAAAATCCCCAAACAATAAGGCATTTAAGCCATGAATAGAAATTTTTGGTAATCAATCCAACAGGCAGACCACACGCATGAGAAAAATAATTCTCTGAAACAATTTTAGCAGAATCATTAATTGGAATCACATCGGACAACTAGCTAAGTAAAAAGGACATGATAGGCAGGGAAGGATTTCCTTCCACATTGCAAAAGCATAGAATTCTAGGCAGAATAGCCGTGGGGCCATAATTAGAAATCTCCAAATCCATAGCATTTAAGGGTTGGTCAACATTAGTTAACCTGTAGAAAGAAGCTATAAGGCTCAGAACTAAAATAGTAGAAAAATATAAGCCAAAGAGGAGCTTAGTCTCATAATTACAAGTCACATCAAAATCAAAAAACACAAATTTGAAAATACAAGAGTTTAAGTAGATCCCCTTAAGGAGGTTACGACAAGTACGGTCCAATTTAGAATTAGTCAACCGGTACTTGCCACAAAAACTCATAATTTCTTTGTTCAACATGGGCTTCATCTTATAATTTGAAAAAATCCACTTGATTTCCATCCCTTCGATACAACTCATTATCCATCTCATCACCACAATAAGACCACTAAGGCCAATGAATAATTAAGTGGGTCCCCCAGAAATCCAACTAAGCATATGCGGTGTTGTCATCATGGGTCAAGTAAGGGATTTGTTCCTTCACTATAATACTCTGAATATTAGGTGGAAGTATACTTAAGTCACATCAACATTTGAACAGTTTCCAATGTGTGCTAAAGTTGGCCAAGGTGTCAGCAACTTGGTTCCCCTCTCTATAGATATGACTAGCCACATTTAATTTTAGTTTAGACACAAGGACCCTAATATCAAGAAGAATATCCTTAGTGTTCCATTCCAACAGCCTGTCACAATTAATAGCATCAATAATGGACTTGGAGTCCCCTTCAATGTGCAGGTTTTCAATCCCCAGGGAAACAACTATATGTAAGCCCTTTAATAGTGCACTAGCTTCCGCTATCATAGAAGAGTGAAGACCAATCCCCCCAGCATAACCAGCCACTAACTTTCCTTTGTGGTCTTGAATCACACCTCCTATACTTGCTATGCTTGGGTTTCCCTTAGTCACCCCATCAAAATTTAGTTTGAACTAGCCCCTGTCAAGAGGTTTCCAAACAGTGGCTCGCCAGGAAAGAATTTTGGATTTGTCATAAGAATTGGCATCCAAGTCCTAATTCCAAGCTTTAGCTATGTTTATTTCCATCTCATTCAGACCTATATCTAGGGTTTTCCCTTTGAAAAGAGAGATATTTTCCTCAATGAGCTGAGCACCAACACCAAACACCTCTTTCGAGTTTTATCTCAGTGTTTCTGAATATCTTGTTGTTCCTCTCTTTCCATAAGCACCAACATAAAATGGGAGGAATTTGGTTCCAAATCTCAATAGTTAAAGGATGGGGAAAGGGTCCAGAGCAACTCAAAATAAAGGATGTGATATCCTTACTCATAATCCACTGAATCCCTAATCTTTTAAACACCTCCATAGCAAAGGGGTAGTGTAACAGTAGATGGTTAACCGATTCTTCATTGCCTTTACACAAAAAACATCTGTTGGGGATCTAGAACTGCATTATCCTTAGATTGTCATGTGTAAGAATTATGTTATGAAAAACAGTCCACCAAAAGAAATTAACTTTCAGTATCATGTATCTATTCCAAACCTTCTTCCATAGAATATTGGCCACCCCTTGATTAGTCAGCTATCTATAAGCAGATTTCATAGTAAGATCACCCTGGTGATCATGGATCTAGAAGAACTCATCCCCATAGTGGGAATGGGGTAATCTAGTGAGAGAAAGCAACTCTTGTAGAGTCTTGGAAAGAATGCATAGATTTGGTGATAAATGACAACACATACTAATATCATTCCATTTCCTAGCTCTCAAGGGCTCAGTCAATTAGTAATTGATAATGTATGTTATATATTAACGAAATTTCATTTTAATAGAAGTTATGAATTACAATTGGTAATCCATCTATGTTAGAGTTCATTCATATTAAGGTTCACATACATTACATTCCATGAGACCACATTTCTTTGAGGAGTTTTCTCAAACAATTCACTACCTTTTCTATTGTACCACATTTTTTATACATGTCTACCAAAACATTTTTATCAAACACTCAATTTGAGAATACACAATTTCAAGCTTTGTTGAATGAATTTACATTTGACATTATTTTATTTTTTAACTCTTGTAATAAAGTGGGCTACTTATTTTTATTTCAAAATAAATTTAAATTAATGAAAAATGGTTTGAGAAGCACTGTATAATATTTATGGAGAACTATTTGAAAATATTCCTCAAAGAATTGTGGTCTCATAGAGAAGGAAAAAAAGATGAAAAGAGTAGCTTGTGATAGTCTCATGGCATTGATTCTTTTGATTGATTAAAAAATTCAAACAAATGGATACAACTTAATGTAATATATGTTATGCTATAGTGTTCGTTCAAAAGTAACATAATCATCTTGATAAAAATCAATGTCACTCAATGTGCATTCAAGCTTAATAACATGTAAAAGGTATAAAATCATCTTGAATAAGAATCACTATCTTTCAACCATAGGGTTTTGATGTGACCTTCAAACAAAGTACGTACAACTGAACAAGATACACATTCATTAGATTGTTCATGTGAAATCTATACAATAATCATGATCAACAATTAAGACATCACTCAACCATGATCCAACCATTAAACAAACCAAATCAGTATGATACTACCATTAAACAAACCAAATAAAACCCCATGGAATGCATGTTATTTGACCTTCGACATGCAATTTGTATTATTGTACTACACAACAATGAATGTTGCTAACCATAATGCATCAATAAGAAAACTAGGCATACTATATGGGCTTGATGCACACTAGTCATAATGCACACTTCGCACAAAAGCAATAAAATTAATATGATATTGTCATATATGTTAATCAACCTTGACCCAAACCAAACTTGCTATATCGCAATTGTTGTCATATATACCATTCAACCTAACACAGTTGAGGTTTTCTATTTGGTAAGAATTTATGCAGACAAAGAAAGTGAGAGATGATGGTTAAGGTGGATTTGAACAAATGAAGTTGTTGTCCTAAGTGTTGAAAACTCTATAAAAAAAAGGGGATCTTTTTTTCCTAAGCATTGAAATTGAAGTAAAACAATTGAAAACTAAAATTAACCACTTACAAAAGGAATGAAAAGATAAGACGAAGATTTTATCATCAATGAAAAGGAGGTTAGTCTTCTCTAAAAATAGTTCCAATGCATGTGGATGGGTACATTTAGGATAGGCATGGTTTTTTTTCAAACCCAAACATGTTGAAATAGTTAGAGCTACATTGGACCAATGATATCCCTTAAGAGTCCAATAGCAAAAAGGAAACAATATTTGGTGGGCTATTACTTAGAGACCATGATTCTTAAAAAATCTTTTTCTGAGGCTATAGGATCATGTTGGTACCATCTTTAGTAACCTCTCTCGGTATTTGCTATCTTGAAGGTTTTTTTATGTGGTGACGAGTTTTCAATTGAGGAAAAAGTTGTCAGATGCAAGCAATGTAAAGTTGCAAAGTGGTGCAATTTTCATTATGGAACTCGTACAATAAAACAAACTATTCAAAAATGTTCATATAGGTACATTTATGCTAGGCATGGTCCTCTTTTGCACCCAAACATGTTGAATCACTCTGAGCTACATTGGACTGGTGATTTCCCTTAAGAGTCCAAAGTGCTAAAAGACAACAATATTTAACTGGCTATTACTCGAAAACCATGATGCTTACAAACTCTTCATTTAATGATATGAGATTGTGTTGGGAACCTCTTCAATAAACTATCTCGGTTTTTTCTATCTTAGAGGTATTTTCCCATGGTGATGAGTTTTCAGTTGAGGAAAAAGTTGTCAAATACAAATAGTGTAAAGTTGCAAAGTGGTGCAACTTTCATTTTGCAACTTGTACAACCAAACAAACTATTCCAACATGTCTAGATGGGTACGTTTACACTAGGCATGGTCCTATTTTTCACCTAAACACACCAAATCACTTCGAGTTGCATTGGACCGGCGATTTCCCTTAAGAATCCAAAGTGCTAAAAGACAACAATCTTTGATGGTCTATTTCTCAGAAATTGTGATGCTTACAGACTCTCCATCTGAGGCTATGGGATCATTTTGGGACCCTATAGAATAACCTCTCTCAATTTTTTCTATCTCAGAGTCATTTTCCCGTGGTGACGAGTTTTCAGTTGAGAAAAAAGTTGTCAAATACAAGCAATGTAAAGTTGCAAAGTGGTACAATTTTTTTTTTGCAACTCGTACGAACAAATAGACTGTTCCAACATGTCTGGATGGGTATGTTTACGCTAGGCATAGTCCTCTTTTGCACCCAAACACATCAAATCACTCTGAACTACATTGGACCGACAATTTCCCTTAAGAGTCCAAAGTGCTAAAATGTAGCAATCTTTGATGGGCTATTTCTTAGTAATTGTGATGCTTAAAGACTCTCCATATGAGGCTATGGGATCGTATTGGGAGTCTCTTCAATAACCTCTCATTTTTTGCTATCTCAGAGGCATTTTCCCATGGTAACAAGTTTTCAGTTGAGGAAAAAGTTATCAAATGTAAATAGTGTAAAGTTGAAAAGTGGTGAAACTTTTGTTCTACAACTCGTACAACCAAACATACTATTCCAGCATGTCCAGATGGGTATGTTTACACTAGGAATGGTCCTTTTTTCACCCAAATATTCCAAACCACTCTAAGCTAGATTGGACCAGTGATTTCCCTTAAGAGTCTAAAGTGCTAAAAGGTAGAAATATTTGATAGGCTATTACTCAAAAACTTTGATGCATACAAACTCTTTGTATGAGGCTATGAGATCATGTTGGGACCCTCTTCAATAACTTCTCTCAGTTTTTTTTATCTCAAAGGTGTTTTCCCATGGTGACAAGTTTTTAGTTGAGGAAAAAAAATTTAGAAGCAAGCAATGTAAAGTTGCAAAGTGGTGCAACTTTCGTTTTGCAACTCATACGACCAAACGACATGTTCCAACATGTCTAGATGGATACATTATGCTAGGAATGGTCCTCTTTTGCACCCCAACATGTTGAGTCACTTTGAGCTACATTGGACCAACAATTTCTCTTAAGAGTCCAAAATGCTAAAAGGAAGCAATCTTTGATGAGCTATTACTTGGAAATCGTGTCACCTAGAAACAATTTGTAATAGTCTACAAGATCGTGTAGGGACCCTCTACAATAACTTCTCTTGGTTCTTGATATCTCTAAGGCGTTTTCCCATGGTGTCAAGTTTTTAGGTGATGGAAAAAGGGTCAGATGGATGTGTAAAGGTGTAAATGGGTTTAGGGTTTGTTTTTCTCCTTGTGAGTAAGTGAATCAGTGAATCATTTACTCAAATACACTTAAGTCATGAACTACACACATGAATACAAAGTATACGCATAAAAACATGTAGGTTGTAAAGAATACATTGGAATAATCATAAGTGATAAAGTATACACATAAGTTATAAAGTATACACCTGAATACATGTAAAGTATACACAATACACATGATATTATCATTCAAGAATTGTTATCAAATATAGGATTTACAAAAGTCCATGTAGGCATACAACAAACGACCCTAATGCATATCAATGTTATTATATTTCCACAATCCATAAGAATCTCAAAGAAGTTATTTATGGATTAGATTGTGTGTAAGCTTTTTTGGATCAATGTTTCGGATCACACTCCGTGATCCATCATCAAGATAGAGAGCTCAAGGAGATGAAAAAACTGATCTCTCTATCCTAATGCATAGTCATTTCCTAGTAGGGGAAGGGAATAGATCATGCATTTCCTTCATGGTTGGTACACTCTTCCACAACAATAGCACATTGATGTTCTGTGTGACAAGCACCTGTACAAACCATCAAGTTAGCATTTAAACTACATACAATAGAAAAGATGCTTAGAATAACAAATCTATATTATTCTAAACAACCTAATTGATGATGAAATGGTAATGCAAACTAGAAAACATGCTTAGAATAACAAACATATATTATTCTAATTTGTCATATACTTCTGCCAAAGGATTAGAGCTGGCTATTGTTGCAGCAACTCCATGATCAATCATGCTAGGAACATCACAATATAATATGAATGAAAAATCTATATGGTCACAATAGAAAAGATGCTTAGACTAACAAATATATATTATTCTAAACAACCTAAATGATTATGAAATGGTAATACAAAGTAGAAAATATGCTTAGAATAAAAAATCTATATTATTGTAATCAACCTAAATGATGATGAAATGGTAATGAAAACTAGAAAAGATGTTTAGAATAACAAATCTATATTATTATAAACAACCTAAACAATGATGAAATGGTAATGCAACCATGTTCAAGAAACAACAATTGAACCTGTAAGATAGATGAACCCATCATAATTTTTCATCGATTGTGTTAGCTTTTTATTTCCCTATACACATTTTTCCAACCAATAGTTTGATCCCTCTTCATTCCCCTATGGTGCTACAACTGCATAAACATGTATTGGTTGTACAAGATCTGAAAGATGGTCGTAGTCAAGTGAAATTTCCATTGCATCTTATAATGAGGATTGTGCTACAAATAAAGGGGTTAGGTACTATGGAGTCCATTTATCTACCCACTCACTTGACTCGCACTAATCCCAATCACATTGAATATAATTCTAACAAAAACAAGCCATCTCTCATTTCCATACAGTCCATGCACTTGCATCTGAGCTTCGAAATGAATGCATCTTTGAAGAATATCTAATTGTTTGACATTCCATTTTGTCTCCCACTATTCCCTCCTCAACCAACCAAAATAACCTACACACTTGTGAATCAAGTGTCCCTCCTTGTGATAGTACATAATTACACCAATAAACAATAGAATTTGCATCATTAAATGTTGCAATACCTTTGATCTTCATTTGTTCCTAAACCAAATATATCTTCACACATGCACCTGCACCATCATGCTCATATTTTCCATGCCCAACTTTAAAAAAACTCCAACTATGTGGTACACTCCTCTCTATATGCATCCTGCTCAACCAATAAAGCATTTGAGCATTCTCAAATTTCCATGTCTCCCTCTCAGGTCTTTCCCTCTCTCCCTCTCTCTTTCCCTCTCTCCTTCTCTCTCACACACACCCTCTCTCCCCCCCTCTCTCTCTCTCACACACACACAATCCCTCTCAAGTCTTTCCCTCTCTCTCTCTCTCACATCTTTCCCTCTCTCCCTCTCTCTCCCCCTCTCCCCCTCTCCCTCTCCCTCTATCCCACTCTCCCTCTCTCTCCCCCCCTCTCTCTCCCTCTCTCCCTCTCCCTCTCCCTCTCTCCCACTCTTCTCTCTCCCCCTCTCCAACTCTAAACCCTAAACCCACTATCCCTCTCTCCCTCTCAAGTCTTTCCATCTCTCTCTCTCTCTGTGCCTCTCCAACTCTCTCTCTCTCTCTCTCTCTCTCTCTCTCTCTCTCTCTCTCTCTCTAATCTCTTTCCCTCTCTCCCTCTCTCTCTCTCCCACTCTCCCACTCTCCCTCTCTCCCACTCTAAACTCTAAACCCTAAACCCACTCGCCCTCTCTACCTCTCAAGTCTTTCCCTCTCTCTCTCTACCTCTTAGGTCTTTCCCTCTCTCCCTCTCTCTTTCCCTCTCTCCTTCTCACATACACAAAAAAACTATCTCTCTCTCACTCTCCCTCTCTCTTTCTCCCACTCTTCCTCTCTCTTTATCCCCCTCTCCACCTCTCTCCCTCTTAGGTCTTTCCCTCTCTCCCTCTCTCTCTCCCACTCTCCCTCTCCCACTCTCCCTCTCTCTCCCTCTCCCTCTCAGGTCTTTCCCTCACTCCCTCTCTCTCCTTCTCTCCCACTCTCCCACTCTCTCTCCCTCTATCCCTCTCTCTTTCTTTCTCTCTCCCTCTCTCTCACACACACACACTCTCTATCTCTCTCTATCCATGAAAAGGTATTGTGCTATCCACTATTGAGCGGTATTATTGGACTGATCCCTTAGTGGGAAATGTCCCTCATCTTAGATAATGATCACATTCCATTATTACCAATGAGCATAAGTACAAACTCTTTGAGATATATAGTTCATGCTGGAGAAATGCAGGGTTGGACCAATTCAAAAACATTGAGAAATTCACTTCATAACTATTGTTCCATTCAGTTCTTGGTTTCTAGTCCCATTCTGTCAATAGCCACGATTGGGGTCTCTCCCTATCTCTCTCCCACTCTCCCTCTTAGGTCTTTCCCCTCTCTCTCCCATCACTCTCTCTCTCCCACTCTCTCTCCTCTATCC
>VDFB02042701.1:0-42505 GCA_007258455.2 Sequoia sempervirens
GTTGCCGATCTTCAGGAAATACAGTTTTTTCCTTTCAAAATGGGTGGCTATAGGTTGGTAAATGAGGCAAGTGCATTTAATAAGGCTAGGAGTTAATTTCTAGAGCATATGCAGATAGATTATAACATGTTTGGAGTGGTGGAAAGTGGATATGATGTTTGCAATGTCTCTTTTCAATAAACCATCACTCTCTTTGTATTGTTAAGCCTACAATCAAGGGTTTTATAATATGATGCTAAAAGTGAGTCTTTCAGTGCCTAAAAGTTGGTGTTGTGGAAGTTTTGTAACCTGTCTTAATGCTTCTTGTGGTTGTTTGGTAGTTTCAAGTTGATTAAATGGTGGTTTATTTGTATGTTTTACCTAGTTGGTGAGTTTTGCCAGCGATACACTAAGGATTTTAAGCATTCTTTACAAAACAAGAGCATCTAAGTTTGTGATATGTTGAAATAGAATGAAATGAGTCTCTAAATTTGTATTGTGTTTTTAAAGATACATTGTGAATGAAGAGGAATCACCCACTTTATGAGTATGGTGACCTACTAGAGATATGGAGGCTAGTTTGCTAAAAACAGTGAATCTGGTAAAATAGTGAAATGAATGGCTATAAATGTTTGGAAACTGTCTTGTTGATGTTGTTACAAATGTCCCTATGTTTGGATAAGGTTTAGAAGACAGATTTGTTGGTTTTTATGTTTTGAGCAAAGATAACTCAATGTGCAAAATGATGTTTTGACTACAAGAACCAGAGAATTTGATAGATCTGTGGTATGTGATTATGTTCTTGGTTGTTTCAAGCAAAACATGATGAATACAATGTCTTGTAAGTATAAGAATAGGTTTGTAGCATGAATGATTGGTTTGTGGTTATTTTTCCTTGTAAAAGAAAATTGGAATGAAGAGTAATATGGTGCAAGTTGGGTGTTTGATTTGGTTCAGAGTCTTCTAAAGAGGTTATTGCTTTGATTTTGATAAATTGATGATGGATAAGATGTATTGGAATCTAATAAGGATTTGGGATACTGGTGTGGTGGTTGGTGCCCTGTGATTTTCAAGTGAAATGATATGATTTTGATGAAAAGATAAAGGAATTTTGGGTGATTGTTTAATTTGATCTTCTCCATTTGAGTTTGGATAAGAAGTAGCCCTGGTTGGTTTGAGGTTTTGGTAGATGATTTGCATCAATTGGTACCAAAGCTAGTTGATTCTAATGGTTTGTTGAAGTTGTTGTTGAGATGCTGGTTGGTTGCAGGTTCTTGATCCATCTAAGTTTTAGAGAGAAAGTGTTGGTGTTTGTACAGGTTAAGAGAGAACCTAGTTGTTGGTTTCCAAGAGACTAGGTATAGAAAAGAGAAGATGCATAGGTGAGGAAAATAAGTTTGTTGAGTTGGTGTGGTGAATTAGTAAAGAGGATGGATACATGTCTGAAGAATCACTTGAGTTTGTAGCATGAAGAGTACTCCACAGATGGGAGTAGATGAGAAGATGAAAAGATGACTGGTCAGAGAAGATCAAAGATGAATTGTGAAAAAAGAGGAAAGATTGCTTGGAGAAGTAATGAGAAAGGATAGTCCTATGTCCTTTGGTTGAGAGAAAGAGTTAGTGGAAGTTAGAGAGTTGTGAAAGGACAATCCTATGTCCTTGTGAATGAAAAAGTGATTTTAAACCTGATAAATAGATAATGAGAAAGGCAAAAGGAAAAGAAAATGCAAGTGAAGACAAAGTTGAAGACAAAGGTTGGAACCAAGACAGATGAATATTCAAGAGAAAGAAAGGTCGAACAGTTCAAGACAAGTTGAGAAGTAGAATGAAATACATGTTTCCAAGGGACTTGGAAATTTTTGTTGGTTGGTTGTACGGTGCAAGTGCACCTTGTTCACTGAATGCCTTCAAAAGGAAAAATTGTAAAATTTGAGTTTTCAAGTCTAAAGCAATGTGACAAGGTCATGTAAAGGTCAATTTCAATTTATTTGAGTATTTAATAGGTCACTAGATGGTCAAGGGTGTAATAAAATGCAAAAGTTGTCTATTTGATGAAAAATATGTAAAAAGTGCAAAGTTCTAAGACTTGCAAAATGCAAAAGAAAAAAAAGAATGTGAAGGGTCATCTCGGTATAGAAGGTCATTAGTTAGTTGGAGATCAAAAGGAAAGTTTTGTAACTGATTTAAATAACTTTAAAAGAGCATGGTGAGGTCAAGGTACCAAGAGAGATTGTATTCTTGGAAGAGATTCAGTAAATAAAGTCCCTATTTTTGCAGTTTCTGTGTTTTCTCTCCTTAACTAGTCCATTGTACAGACTATACAGCAATATAGTAGTTTTATATTTGTTTTGTTTACTTAGATCAGTGAGTGGGAAATCCATTTGAGGTATTTATAAGAGTTTCAATCAAATTTAGAAGTCTAAAGATCAAGAAATTCAAAATCTTCCTATGAACCCTTAACAAGGGGTTTTGAGAGTCTTGTGAGGTTTTAGACCTCCATCCCACTAATGTAGGTTTAGAAGAATGGTGGGATGGATTTTTTACGTTGTAATTAGGATGTTTTAAGAAGTGTGTGTGTTGAATAATGTAGGGAATATGAGAATTCAATGTTTGGTTGTTGATCTTTAGGAAATACAAAGTTTTCCTATGAAAATGGGTGGCTACAAGTTGGTAAATGAGGAAAGTGCATTCAATAAGGCTAGGAGTTGATTTCTAGAGTATATGAAGACACATTCTAACATTTTTGGAGTGGTGGTAGGTGGATATGATGTTTTCAATGTCTCTTTTCAATAAACCCTCACTCTCTTTGTATTGTTAAGCCTATAATCAAGGGTTTTATAATATGATAAAAAAACTGAGTCTTTCAATGCCTAAAATTTGGTGTTGTGAAAGTTTTGTAACCTGTCTTAATTCTTCTTGGGGTTTTTTGGTAGTTTCAAGTTGATTAGTTAGTGGTTTCTTTGCATTTTTTACCTAATTGGTGAGTTTTTCCAACAATACAGTCAGGATTTCAAGCATTCCTTACAAACAAGAGCATATGAGTTTGTGATGTGTTGAAATAGACTAAAATGGGTCTCTAAATTTGTATTGGGTTTGTGAAGATACATTTTGATTGAAGAGGAATCACTCGCTTTAGGAGTATGGTGACCTACTAGAGATATGGAGGTTAGTTTTCTAAAAAAAGTGAATCTGGTAAAACAGTGAAAAGAATGGTTGTAAGTGTTTGGAAACTATCTTGCTGATGTTGTTACAAATGTCCCTATGTTTGGATAAGGTTTAGAAGGTATATTTTTTGTTTTTGATGTTTTGAGCAAAGATAACTCAATGTGCAAAATGATGTTTTGACTGCAAGAACCAGAGAATTTGATATATCTATGGTATGTGAGTATGTTCTTAGTTGTTTCAAGAAAAACATGATGAATACACTGTCTTGGAAGTCTGAGAATAGTCTTTTAGCATGAATGATTGGTTTTTGGTTATTTTTCCTTGTAGAAGCAAATTGGAATGAAGAGTAATATGGTGCAAGTTGGGTGTTTGATTTTGTTTAGAGTCTTCTAAAGAGGTTATTGCTTTGATTTTGATAAATTGATGATGGATAAGATGTATTGGAATCTGATAAGGATTTGGGATACTGGTGTGGTGGTTGTTTCCTTGTGATTTTCAAGTGAAATGATATGATTTTGATGAAAAGATAAAGGAATTTTGGGTGATTATTTAATTTGATCTTCTCCATTTAATTTTGGGTTAGAAGTAACCCTGGTTGGTTTGAGGTTTTGGTAGATGCTCTGCATCACATAACGTGTTTGGAAATCTTGAGGAGGAGTATCTTCATAGAGAGCATTACTCCAACAACGGGGATTATAGTCCTCTAAAAGATCATCATCAACCTTCTTGATAGGACTACCAACATTAGCCTCTTTAATAGAAGTGTGGTCATCTTCCTCAAAAGGAGGAGGATAAACATTAAGGACATTACAACTATTGCTCACATTATCCTATGATATAGAAGAATAATCATCTTTGATAGTAGGTTTGGATGATGTTTACATAAGGTTCAAGTGGATCAGGTCGACTTTATAGTCCCCAATGAAGAAATATGTAAAGTCTAAGGAACCCCAATCATCACCGAGACATTCTTTCTTTTAAGAAGTAGAAAGAGTAGACTTAATTTTGTTTTCTTTAGAAGGATCTTCTTCAAGGACATCTATCTCAAGAGAATCCTTTATAATAGGTACTATTGGAGTAGATGTCAATGCAATAGAAGACACTCAAGGGATAAGAGTAGGAACAACCTAAGCTTGAACAACAACTGCTCTCTCACACAAGTGTATGGCCTCAAGGTCAATCTTGACTATGACTATAAGAGTAGGCACAACCAAAGCCTAACTAATAGCTACCATCTCACACAAGTGTATGGCCTCAAGGTTGGTCTTGACTTACTACTCAATTGCTACAAATGAACTTAATAAATTTATGCAAGGTAGACAAGATTGCACTCATAACATAAATCCCATGGTCTACCAAGAAGAATATTATATGGTAATTTATCTGACATAACATACACAAGGGTGGGTACAACAATAGGCCCCAAACTTAAAGGAAAGACTATCATGCCTAAAGGATGCCGACCAACATTATTGAACCCATGAACAACAAGAGAAGCAGTAAGATAAGATAATTTTTTTTATTTTAGGCAATAGATCAATGATACATATGTTGAGCACCGAACTGGCATCAACAAGAGTACGTCTAATGCCAATTTTGTTAATGTTAACTATGACCATTAGAGGGTCCACTTGCTTCTGTACTTTCAAAGGTGGGAGTTCTTATAGATAGTTCTAACGTAATATTCAATGAATCCATACGAAAATGAGCCATCAATGCATTAACATTCATCGGCCTAGTAGAAGAAGGGAAGAGGATCTTTTGCAAGGCTTCATGAAGAATACATGATAAATTGGAGCATACCGAAGCAAGTCCCATAGTGAGATCTTGGTTGGAGTAACACAAAGTTGTTCGACAAGATCATTATCACTAGGTGTTTTAGTTGTAGGTTTAGGTGCTTGAGGAAGGATTTGTTGAGAAAGTGGTAAAGAAGTAGGTTTATTAACATTTTTTTATTCCTTCTAGAATTATAAGAATGGGCTATGGAACACCATTAATAGAACAAATCATTTTAGGAGAA
This sequence comes from Sequoia sempervirens, assembly GCA_007258455.2. Classification (NCBI taxonomy): domain Eukaryota; kingdom Viridiplantae; phylum Streptophyta; class Pinopsida; order Cupressales; family Cupressaceae; genus Sequoia; species Sequoia sempervirens. The sequence continues at coordinate 5,165 of VDFB02042701.1, forward strand.
GAACTATCCAAAGTCAGATAAATGATGGTTCTCTTAGGCCTTTGAAGGGCTACAAAGACATAGACTATATTTACAGATTCCTTACAACTCATAGAGGAATCATTTGAATAAATATGCTCAACATTTATCCTTGGAGGATTCGATGTGAGAATGGATTCATCTTTCACTAATGTATCATCTTTGGAAGAGAGTACATTAGAATAGAGAAGAGACTCATCATTCACTAATGCTTCATCTCTAGAAGAGAGTGCATTGGAATGAAGGGAAGATAGATTAACATTAAGAAAAGTATCAATGATTTTATCCTCTTGCACCTAAATGTCCTTAGAAGGAATTTCAGGAGAGGGATAAAGAAAGAATAATAAAAAATGAGAAAAAAACTCACTTTCACATTCTTGTAAGAGAACCTGTTGAAGCTTCCTATCAAAGTTGGAAAGGGATAGAAGTAAGAAAGATAAGAAGGGTATGTGCAAGATCATCATGGAAAAAATAGGCCCTTAAGTGGCAAAAAATCAGAAAACTTCGAGTTAAGTGACTTGACGTAAAAAAAAATGAATAGGTTATCTATATTGAAAATTTCCAAAATATATAGGAATAGAGATCTATAGAAAATTGAATGCAGTTTCTAAACTACTAGGTTTCTTTAAAAAATCTATTTGGTGAAAATTTGAAATTTCAATCGCGGTAGTACTTCAATTTAGGGGGAAAAAATAAGAAAGTAGAGTGTTTCTCGACCACCCTATACAATAAGATGATAATATTTTTATAATATTTTAGACATAAGTAGAGATTGATGTCCCAATGTGATGCATATTTTTGTAAATTTTTTCCAAGTAAATAATTAATTATGATTTTTATTACAAATTTTAAAAATATAAAAAACTTGTATGTCGACCATCTTAAACTTGGTCAAAAATTCATGAAATTGTTTTTTCTTTTTAATCCTATAGTATGCAAAGCATAGGAATGTGTATGTTTTGGATTAAAAAATGTGATACTATTTGAAATTTATAGATTTTTTCAATAGGTCTATCAATCGAGACTTTAGGCATAATTTGAATAATGAATAATAATTACTTATTAAATTCAAAGTAAAAGCATAATTTATATTTGTGAAAAAGCTGAAAATCTCCTTTAAAAACCCTTTTAGTTTCATCAATTTTGGGTAAAAAAAGTCATGATACATACCCATCATGCTTGCCACTTTTTGGCCCATCATGATCCTACATACCTAGAAAGTATATTTTGAAATGAGGACATAGACAATAAATGAGAAAGGTTCAATGTATATGTAAGCTAGTGATGATGCCATGGAATGGGGATTAGGTAGTGCAGAAATATATTTAGGAAAGGATAATCCTTTGATTTCATCCCTTTTTCCTCTGAAAGGGTGTTCACATAGGTTTCACCAAAATGTAGAGAAGGGAAATTCGTTACTCATGATTCTCTTTATTCTCAAGAGAATCTAAAGGGGTAAATTGGCCTAAACTATCTCAAGGAACAAAGCAAGAGTTCTAAACTCAAAAAGAGTAGGTCGCAAATATTTTTCAGACAAATTGATGAACTTTCAGCCAAAGGATGAGAGCGTGGAACAAGGATGGAGGTGTGATGCATTGGAGTTTAAAATGCATGTTGGCATCTCATATAGAATGAAACCCAAGATTATCACATAAAATAGCAAAGTGACTACATAAAAATCTTATTACTAAAAACTTTCTGAATATAAGAAAATAATAGAAAGTAACAGAACTAAAATAATGCAAAGTAAATGATAAGACTGAAGAGGATAAAGAAAGTGCTTACAACAATCCAAGTAATGAAGGATCTAGGAAGGAAATATCTTCAATACCTACATACATAAGATTGAGAGAAAATTTTGGGATTTTATAGGGGTTTTCCTTAGTTAAACCCTTTTATTGGTGTTCCCATCTCCACAAACAACCAAATAGATGGAGAAAGTGAACAAAGTGCACAAATACGAAGTGATAAAAGAAATCCCCACTCTAGGAGGAGAACTAGTACCATGAAATAAAGATGAAATAGACAAGGGATGTGAGAAGTCCCAAGATGCTCAAGGATGCAAGGCACATGATAAGTATCAATTTCAAAGATTGAGGAAGCCAAGGAGAGATGTAGAGCTATGAGAGTGAAAAGATTTGCAAAGAGTGTTGCCAAAAGAGCTTGAGAGTGATGTAGAAAGTTGTAGAGGTCTATGCAAGCAAGATATCAAGACAAATAGAAGAGGAAAAGGCCAGAGCCAAAGCTAAAGAGATCCAAAAGATTGAATAGATTAAAAATATAGCATTTAAAGAGAGAATATGAGGTAAAAGAAGCTTCTCGAGCTGTTACAAGGCACCCCAAGCCATTACCATTGACAAAAGGAGTTTAAAAGTGGAAAAAATGCTTGGAGATGGTCATTTGAACATTGAAGTATGGGATGCTAGTGCGACATGTAAATGTTCATGTAGCATGCTAGTGTCTAGACACATCATGATACAAAACAACGAGAACGAGGAAATTACAATGTTTGATGCAGAGCTGACACACAAGGGTAGTTGCTAAAAATGGGTCCTGAGCGTCTTGAGAATGGAAAAAGGTTGATGGAGGGGCTAAAATTAGCCTATAGAAGTTCTAATGGGGTGGACACTAAAGTGGATACAAGAATGTATGTGAAATTGCAAGGGGTGTAATTTTATCACATTACAAGGATTTTATCGATTCATCCATATATTGTGAATTGATAGTTCTAGTTCTCTTGTTACATGCTCATGTTGAGCATCATCTGTGTGAATTATTTCTTCTTCAACTTTAGTATCCTTTCACTCTGTAATTTATTGTATGACTTTTTCTACAATCAAAGGGCTATCTATGCTCTTTCTCTTCGTACTTATCCTCCTAGAGCTATCAGAGGCTTTAGGTCTAATCCTATCCTCTAACCTTGAATTTTTTAGGTCTTTAGGGCTTCTTAGAAGAACTTATGCATAGTAAACTGCTTCTGCTTCATTTACTTCATAGTCCAATTTTGAGATCTAAATAGTTATGGGTTCAATTGCTTCCAGGAATAAAAAGTCAATTGAGACAAGAAAGTTAATGTATCTTAAGTATCTTGCGACCACAATCTTAGGAATTCTCATTCTTTCATTCATTCTCCTTTGAAGCATTCCAAATAATGTTGCAAGGGTATTAACTTGAGCATCTCAACCTCCAAGGATTTCCATATAGTTTGTTATCTAATGTGAAACATGTTCTGCATTTGTCTAATTTACTTTCCCAATCACTGGTACTTCCTTCATGAAGTAGAAAAGTAGACAAATCATGAATGTTCCATACCTGAATGTATGCTTCTTATTCTTCTTGATGTCCTTTAGTTTTTTCAACAAATTTTGTTAGAGTAATTCACACAAGTCATATCACCATCACTTTCAATCATATCTTGTGCCACGTGGATGGCAATGGTAGAGATTACATTTTATCTATTTGGGTGATCTATCTTGTGACCTATAAGCATTTCAACATATCGAACTATCGGGTTTATAATCAAGTCTATAGTGAATTCTTTTTAAACAAGGGTACCACTTGTTCTCTCCATTATATCCTTGATTTTGATACATTTTTGGTCTAGAACTAGTCCAAAGGACCAAAAACTAGTCATATCTCTAATTACTCCATTGGTTATCATGTACGAGCTATCAATCCATATGGATTCACCATGAATTCTACTTAGCACCATTCTGATGTACTTCTCTTTGTCTTTAAATGATGGAAACTTCCACCACACATCCAGCCTCTTCTCACTTAGGGATTTGTATTCTAGTTTTAAAGTTTCGTCATTCTCTTCCAATTCTTCTATCCATATAATAAATAGTCTACTAGAGGAAACTTCTTCTATTTTACCATGACTATATGCTTTAATGTCCTTAGTCGGTAACACTCTAGACATAGTGCTAGAGAATGCACCTGAGGGGTCTTCTAACAATACTTTTCCAAAATGTCTTTTAAGCTTGGGTTGTGGTCTCTGTGAGACGTCTACAACCTTTGGTGCCTCCATTACATTTAAATTTCTTTCAAAGAATTTTTTTTAAAGACTAGAATATGTAGGAATTACAAAATACCTCTTAGACAGCTCTGTGAACTTAGGGTTTTAATGTTCAACCATTGGGAGATGTGTTGAACTCTTCACTTTTGTCTTCATCTCTTCTCTACCCCTTCAAATGTGTATATAAAAATGTTTTTTCTTCCCAAGTGCACTTTTAACTCTTTGATTTGACCCATTTTAGGAATGAATGCTTCAGACAAAAAGCTAGTAAACTTTGAAACCTTGTTTTCGTAGTCAACTTTCAGAAGCTCTACAAATTGTTGCATTACAATATTTTCTTCCGAAATTTTCACCAAAAGATTCATATTATTCATATCCATCTTATTTCTTCATGTCAAGCCATGACACACCATATTGGTAGGGGGTTATATGATTTTTAGCAAAGCTCCCCCTAAGCCATAGCTCTGGGCTTAGTTTTTAGAGGAAACATTTGCACCAGAGATCGGTATGAATTATCCCTCATCCTTAGTCTATTATTTCTTTCTCCATATCTTTTCATTTCCTTCTTCACTTTATTCGAATCAATTTTCTTGATTGTTTCATCTTTCTTCATTGATTCATTCTTCCTTGTGTTCTTATTTCAGCAAAATTTAGCAATATGTCCAAGCTCTACTTATTTTAGACAAAAAGTAGGTAAACTTTGAAACCCTTTTTTCATAGTCAACTTTCAAAAGCTCTACAAATTGTTGTTAGAATATTTTCTTCCGAAATTTTCACCAAAAGATTCATATTATTCATATCCATCTTATTTCTTCATGTCAAGCCATGACACACCATATTGGTAGGGGGTTATATGATTTTTAGCAAAGCTCCCCCTAAGCCATAGCTCTGGGCTTAGTTTTTAGAGGAAACATTTGCACCAGAGATCGGTATGAATTATCCCTCATCCTTACTCTATTCTTTCTTTCTCCATATCTTTTCATTTCCTTCTTCACTTTATTCAAATCAATTTTCTTTATTGTTTCATCTTTCTCATTTGATTCATTCTTCCTTGTGTTCTTATTTCAGCAAAATTTAGCAATATGTCCAAGCTTTCTATAGTTTTTGCATGTGATATTTCTCTAATCATTATTCTTTCCATTTTTTCTTATTTTGCAATGATTAGATTTGTGTCCAAATCCATGGCATGTATAGAAGTAACCACTAAAATATTGAATCATTCTACCATTGTTGTACTTATTCATCATATGACTTCTTCATTCACTTGCTCTATGTCTAAATTTATTACATGTAAAGCATTGTCCAGTAAAAGATGAAACACTATGATTCATTCTGCTTCTACATTCCATAGGTCTATGTCCAAATTTATTACAAAAATAATAGAAACCATTGAAAGATTGGTACCTTTAAGCATTTGGTTGTCTAATATGGAGTCTTCTAGCATTACTTCTTTGATGAGGAACTTTCCATAGTTCCTCTTTCCTTCAAATTTCTCTAGTTCACTAATCTTATTTGCATTAGATGTTTGATTTTCTTTAGAGCTTTCTCCTCTTTCAAGTCCCAAACCTCCTTTATTTTAGATACTTTATGTCTAGCAATCAACTCATCAAGCATTGTATAACTTGTCTTAAATTTTTCCTCATGAGTTATTTCTTTTTCCAGATCTGATCTTAGATTTACCACTTCTTGTTCAAACCTAGTGAACTCATCAATCTTGCTTCTTACAATTGTATTCAATCATTCTTCAATTCTTTTCTTTTCTTCCACTTGTACTCTTAATCTGATGATTTCTTCATTCGCTTGCCTCAAATTTTTATTGATTTTCTTATGTCTTTCTCTAAATTTCTTGATCTATTCTCTCAATTTCCTAATGCTCTCATTTTCCTCTTTTAGATTTTGCTTCAAATATTTGTTCTCATTTTAAATTTTTCTAAGATATTTAAGAGAAAATTTGAGTTATCCATCTTTGTCTAACATCTATTCTTCTTTTGTGTATTCAATATCAGGAATTTCTTCCAAATGAATATAATACTTTCTATTAGCCATGTGTTCAAACTTCAAGATCTTCCCAAAGCAGTCAAGCTCCTTCCAAGGAACCAAGCTATGATACCAATTGTTGAACACCAAGAATACTAAGAGGGGTGTGAATCAGTATTCCTTTAAACCAATTAAACATAAGTCATCCAATTATTAGAATAGAAATAACTATGAAATGATGGAAGAAAGTATGAAGAAAACCATAGAATCACATGACACATGAACAGTAGTATTTTAACATGGAAAAACCATGGTGAGGGTTAGCTCACAATATATTATATCTAGACATAAGATATTACAGAAAGGCTCACTACTAGGTTAGGACACACTGTCTATAAAAGGGTCACATCCCACAAAGAAAGAACAAACAAGGGTTGGAAACATTGTGTATTTGAACCGATATAATGGCATCTATCATATTCCATATTATAGTTCCAATGAAGTACCAAATTCTCTTCACACTCATCTGAACCAATACTCTACTTTTTTCACAATCTACTCAATACTGCAGTGCACACATGTAGATGAACCACCATACATGTCATATATCTCTTTAGCATTTGCATATAATCTATTCTTTTATCTCCACATCATAAACCACATTAACTCTTTCACACTTTACACACTTAAAAATTTCAATATTAATCTCCTGTATATATCCACATCAGGTGTAACTTCATTTAGGTCAACCTAATTAGAAGTAACACACAAAAATAACCATGTCATCCTCAAAGTATTTTATCCACAAATAACATCTAAAGTAAAAATTCAATTTACATCAAGATAGTTCGGCATGGACCTAACATAAATCCAACATAAGATATAGTTACTTTCTTGTCCTTCACAAAAAATCAAATGTGTTGGGTTGGCCCAAAAAAGGACCTAAACACAAAATCTTCAAATGTGCATGTAATTCTCCAAACATGCGAACTTAAAGCTCAATCTTCCTTTGAATTCCCATTTAACTGACATTTATTATCTTATCTTCATCATCACAAAACAAAATAATTATTCGCGAAGAAATGTAGAATCTCCCACACCGATACATTGTACAAAATGTAACTGTGATATACAAGGTTATGCACTGCCATTCATATCTTTTAGGAAACTTCATAGAATGTCACAAAATCTTGAATATAGTTGTACCTAAATATCTGAAAAATCTAGTTATAGTCATAGAAGGTTATTCCAACTTACGGTGAAGTGTTAACCCAAAAACTGATGTATTGAACCATAAGAATGTCAGTAAAATACATAGCCAATTTCATAATAAACCATACTTTTCATATCAACTTGCACTATACATAAGTCACTAAAATTACTTTCACATTATTCTAGGAATGATCATAAATTTTTTTACATCGATGAAAACACTAGATCAAGTAATATATATACACTTCATGCCCATGTTGCCAAACTGCATCATCAATGACAGACTTCCAACTTCCAACAAAATAATTGTTTATATGTTGTTGATATCCCAATCTTTGTGTTGAAGTATTATTAGCATTTGTTTCAAGTCTTGTTACTTTAGTATCATGGTTATGAGATAACATTAGTTATGACTTTTCTTCTTTATGGTCAAAAGCATATCCTTAAAAAATAGTTATACCATTAGAGGGAGTTGTACCTTGTTAAAATTCAGAGGAAGATCACCAATGAAATGTTGATCTCTGCAACTATTCATTACTTATTTTTCTTCATTATGGGAAATAAAGGGTCATGTTAAGGTAAGTTTTAAGAAGAAATTTTTTTCAACCAATAGATTTTTTATGACTCCACTAGAGATATGAAACAAGAATTTGAAATGATTTCCTTATTATGAAAAGATATGGTTGTACCTCATGATAACATATTTCCTGTGGTGCAACAATACCTTGATTGGGTTCATGTAGAACGAGAAGAAATAATCTCTTTGTTGGAAATTGGAAGGTTTTCATTGATGTCAACAATGGAATTTGGAAGATTGTCATTGATTCAATATTTTGGTCTCAATTATCTTATTTTGTAAGATTCAATCAGAAGCTAATATTATGTTCTAGCTTGACATCGTTTGAATACACTGACAAGATTTCAATTGTCTTGGCTAAATGGTTGGAAAGATATTGTTACCAATACTTTGGAAAATAGTATTCTGCTTATACATTGGGTCAATACATTGGTTTTTTGGTCTGGATTTCACTTCAAAGAAAGATATCACTATAAAAAATTATACACAACATTGTGACTACAAGATTCATCTTATCTTAAAGTTTTGGGATGAATGAAAGTGTTCTATTCTAAAGACTACTTTGATTTTCTGTACAATGCACTGATGTGGGAGATTTTGCATTTTCTCATGATTGATTAATTTGTCTTGTGGAGTTGAAGATAAGTTGTTCAATGTTGTCTAAAGAAGAATTTGATGTGTTAACAAGTTTTTGTGTTACACATATACGTTTGGAGTCTTGATGTTTTAGGTCTAGCTTAGGCTGACCTAATTATAAATTGGTGTTAAGAAGATTAAATGTGTTGTAAATGCTATATGGATCTATTTTAGGTCCATGTTGACTAGTACCATATGTTAGATGCTTGTGTTGGGCACACAAATGAATATTATTTTGAGGATAATGCCAACAGAATTGGTTTTGATGTGAAATGGGGTTTCTCTAATTAGGCTAGCCTAATTAGTGGAGGTGAATGTTTATGGTATATATGTAGGAATTTTTTGTCAAGATGTGCATGGAATGAATGAAGAGTGTGTGGATGATGTGAAATAATTGAAGGAATGAAAGTTTGAAAGTGTGAATGTGTGAAGTTTCATATGTGAGTAGGTAGTGTACTTATAGGGAAGGTTTTTACGTATCGTGCTTCATTGGAGTTGAACTGGAGCACAAGGAAGGTGCATTCTAGATCTTAGTTCATCTTTTGGCAATGAGACATACTCTATCTTGTAAATTATTTTAGGTTGTGAGCCTTCAAGGACAGTGTGTCCTAGCAGTGATCCCTTGTAATATTCTATATTTAGATTATTATATTGTGAGTTAAACCTCATTGTGGTTTTTCTGATTTTGGGTTTTCCACATAAAAATACCGGTGTTCATGTGTATTGTCATCTTGTGTTGATTCCATGCTCTCACTAGTTGTTACAGTTAGAATTATATTATTGCTTGGATGACTATTGTGTAAATGGTTTGATGGAATACTGATTCACCCCCTTCTTAGTATTGAGGGTGTTCATCAATTGTATTAGAGCTTGGTTCCTTTTAAGAAGCCTAACAACTTGAGGAAGATCTTGGAATTTGAATACTAGGTATGTGCAGGATCATGATGGGCCAAAAAGTGGCAATATGATGGGTATGTGGCTGACGACTTTTTTTTTACCCAAAGTTGATGAAACGTAAAGGGTTTGTAAAGGAGATTCTTAGCTTTCCACCAATATAAATTATGCTTTAATTTGAATGTAATAAATAATAATTATTCATTTTCTATTTGAATTAAAACCGAAGTCCTAATTGATAGGCTGATTAAAAAAAAATTATAGCTTTCAAATGGTATCACATTTTTTGAATTTCATGAAGTTTTGACCAAGAAGTGGTCAAACATACAAGCTTTTATATTTTTAAAGCTAAAATTAAAAAATCATAATTAATTATTTACTTAGGAAAAAAAATTACAAAAAAATATGCATCACATTAGGGCATAAGTCCTCTACTTATATCTCCTCCAAAATCTTATAAAAGATATTATCATTTTATTATGGTTAGGGTGGTCAGACAATCACCTACTTCTTATTTTTCCCCTCAAATTTAAGTACTACTGCATTGAAATTTCAAATTTTCACCAAATAGATTTTTTTTAAATAAACCTAGTAGTTTAGAAACTACATTCAATTTTTTATAGATTCTATTCTTACATATTTTTGAAATAATATATAGATAACTTATTCAAATTTTACGCTTAAGTTTCCTAACTCTGATTTTTTGGAATTTTTCGCCACTTAAGGGCCTGTTTTTTCCATGATGATCCTGCACATACCCTACTTGGAAAATAACATATTTCCTATTCCTCCATAAGAGTTTCCTACTAAACATACTAAAGAAGAATATATCCTAGATAATAATAGTGGACTTGAAGATCTTGATAGTGTTGAAGAAGAAAACAATGATTTGAAGGAAAGCATGAAGAAAGCAAATGAGTGCACTAGGAGACTGAAAAAACAAGTGGAATAAGTGAGGAGAATTGAAGACTATCTGAAAGCTGAAATTCAAAGTAAAATGGATGAATGTACAAAGCTTGAACAAGAAGTGGAAGCTAAGGTATGATCTAGAGAAAGCTCATGATAGAAAAATCAAAAATAAGTACTAATAAGACGGATGAGTTATCAGATTTCAAAAACCTTCTAAGGATAAAAGTGCATTTGGGATTTGAAGAAGGACAAATTTTGAAAGAAAATTGATCCCCTAACATGGTTGGATAATCAAAAGTAGACTCACAAGACAATGATAGTTGAAAATCAAGAATCAAAGAAGCAATACTAGAAGTATCCTATCGAAACCTAATGTCATAATGGTAATTTATCTTTTATTGGTATATATTATTCATGCAATAGGTTTGGACATAGAGCAAAATATTTTGGAAATAAAATAAAACAAAATGATTGAATAAATCAAAATTCTTTATCATTCACCGGTATATGTTTCAAATGTAAAAGAATTGGATATAAAACTATAGAACATAGAGGTCAAATGTTGAGCAAAATGATTTATCCATTCAAGGGATATTGTTATTACTGCAATTTATTTGGACACAAGGCTAAATAGTGTGGATATAGATTTGATAAAGGACAATTTGGATGGAAGAATGTTGTTTGTTATAATTGTCACAAATTAGGACACTTTTCCAAAGATTGCAGAACTAGAAATATGAAAAGAGATTATCTGGTAAAAAGATATGCACCAATCATTAAGATTGATCCAAAAGAGGTTAAGAAGGAAATGGAAAGGATCTGGAAGAAGGAAGGAGAATCTGAAAAATAAGCAGAATCAGAAGTATCAATTTCATCTATGTCATCCTTCAATGCAAGCAATCCTGTCAAAAATTAAATCCAATCAATGGCTAAGGGGGAGAGATAATCATAAAATTACATCCCCTTGTTGAAATATGATGTCACAAGTTGTGATATGAATACATCTTATTATTAAGGGCTTAATAATTTGAGATCTCATGCAAAAATAATTTTCAGGTGCACATGTGTGAAGAATAAATTCTATAGAACTTGAAAAGATGGAAGTATACACTAATTTCAAGGTTGCCTACTTGTGGTTTGAAGAATTTATTGCTGAAGTAATTGGGATCAAAGAAATAAATTTAAGTATGTTAAGGAAAATTCATTCGATGAAAGACATTTGTGGATGAGTAGATGTGTGTAGAGCAAGCTTGAAGAAACCAGAGCATTTTCATACTACAAAACTTTGGTGCTTGGCTTTTTTGTGCAAGAAAGAGGTAAGTTACTATTTCTATACATTATTCCCTCTAAATTATTCATCAGACAAGAAGACCAACTACATAATTTAAGACATATCCTATTAAAACCCTAGAACTCACACCTCAGGGTGTGTTGGATGTTCCCTTGCATATTCCCACCTGAAAACATTGGGATATATATTCATAGAAAATTAGAAGAACCTACCTATGGAAAAACATGCATATTATGGTTTGAAGAATTGAGTGGAGAATACTTTACCTTGAAACTAGAATGCAATGTGCTTACAGAGATGAAATTGGATGCGTGGGATCAGTTACTAGATTTTAGCAATGAGGAAATATGTATTAGTTGAACTTAGATTTCATCATCATTTTATGTGACTTGACAATTCGTATATGATATCTAGAGAGGAAATTAGAGATGTGATTGGTTTATTATACACCAAACCTACTCCTGAATGTAAACTTGACAAAGGGATTAATGAACAACATAGGTACTAGAATTAATAACCCGGTTGTTTAGTATGCAAGTTTGGTTATTTCACACTTGATTTTTAGTAATAATGATGTATCCAACTTTAGAATTGAATTAGCATCAGAAATAGTTGAGAAAAGAATAGAATATGATCTTTGTGAGTTGCTTCTACACCAACTATTAGAAAATATGAATGATATCAAAAAGAAGAAATGTTCATTTAGATATGGAATATTGACATTATGTCTAACTTTCAATTTTATGAGAGAAGTTCTTGGTATTGGAGAAGTTGTTTGGGTAAATACCAAACTAGTTGCTTATCAGATGAAATAATTAATGAGAAACATTGGAGATTTGGATGCACAAGGAGATGCCCTTGCTACATTCTTTGTAAAATTCTAGAGAAGAGTGAACAGAAGAAGGAGAATTCCAAGAGAACTAGTCACAAAATATAAGGATGACATAACATTTTTGGTATCCACTGATAGCTACATTATCAAGGTAGTTGAACCAAGAAACACATGGATTCCTAAGCTAGGGTATGAGATTAAAAAGGATTATATTTCTAGCTATATAGAAGTGATAATCAACAACCCTCGAGATCCCAACAGACCTAGATTTGGAACTTACATTGAAGTAGCTCTACAAATTCTTGAAAAATTTGAGTTGATCTCTGATAAACCAATGAATGCCTCTTGAGATAAGAGAAAAATAACTAAGGTTCATGCATTAGTTTCTCAAACTGAGCCAACTCCAAGGAGACTCAAGCAACTATCAAGGAAAAAGGTACATCTTAAGGTAGTTCCTAGAGCAATCACCAGTTCCTCACAGTCTATTGTGGAAAGTGTAGATTCAATGACCGATAGATTAAAAGAACTAAAGAGTCAAGCAGTAAGTGAAATGGTCACTTGGGTCGAAGAAAAGGGATTGTTGGAAATTGAAGATAGGTGCAAGTCTACACATAGCATTGTACTTGACAGACTTAAAGAGGTTTAATAGTGTGAGAAAGAGGCCAAAAGTCTATTCTCATTTTGTTGGACATGGCCTAGTGTAATTCAAATATTCACTAGTATAATTTGGAAAATAAATGACTACATGAGTAAAAAATTTAGTCATGACAACTAAAAATAACTAAATTCTACTCATTTTTTGCAACACAACTATAAATGACTAAATAAATGAGTAATCTGATCATCAGATAAAATTGCATCTATAAATGACTATTTTTTTGCATCAAACTTTTTTTTTGAGAGAAAATCTTCCTAGCCATCAATTTAGGATTTAGCTAACACTTATACATACAAATTTATATATATGTGTTTTATAAATGCGTAACAAAAATGAAACAATATAATTAAGACCACCATTTTCTCGTGGTTTTTAACTACTACTTAGTTAGAAGAAATAGTCTGGGAAAACAAATAAAGGTTCAAGGGTTTTGAAGATGGATATATTGAGCAGTAATTGAAGGGCTTTCCTAGTGGAGGAATCTCCAGCCAATAGTGCTTCAAAGTACAGGTCTAGAATGTGGCCAAATCTATCCTTCTATCAAACAAGTGCCCACCTAGAAGTATGTCTTGAGGATTTTGAGCTTTTTTGTTGTGGATCATCTCAAAGGTAAGCAAACCATTCTTAATTTTTTTTTAAAGTTGGTTGTATACATTATTCCTATTGGGTATTTGAATAATTTGATGTTGGGTGTTTTCGTGAAGTAATATTTAGCTATTTGAATTTTATGATATTATTTGTTTTGTTACTACATATCTAGGTATGTTTAAAAAATGAAGCTTGGTATTCTTTTGTTGGTTGTTTGGGTATTTTGATGTAGGGTTTTCACTTGAAATGGTGATTTAAAAAAATTGATTTTGGATTTTTTTCGCTATTGAGATAATGCTTTTTTCTGAGAAACAAATGAGGTATCAACCTTTTATGGTATTACACACAATTTTCTAAATTTTGATTTTGTTATCATTTTTCTAGGGCATTAAAAAAATTTGATGTTTAGTGAACCCTTCTTTATTGACTACCTTGGTATTTAAAAGAAGGACATTGGGCATTTTCTTTATATGGGTATTTAGAAAAACTGGTATTGGGTATTTTTTTCGCTGTTGAGTTAAAATTATTGTGATAAATGGAATATGTCTCAATCATTCTGGTAATGCAACCTCACTAATCTGCTAGAGTTATGGTTTATTTTTCTATGGAGGCCTAGGGTTTGTACCCTATTCATGCTCTTATCAATGCTTTTGTTGGTATTAAAAAACAACCTTAAATCTTGGGTCAAAAAATTAGTAGTCTTGACAAGGTGTGGTATGATCTTGGATTGTATCCTAGAGTCTGTGGGAAGCTTGTGTTTGATCATTAATGTATGTAAACCTGATGAGGGAAATTTATCCTATATAGCATGGGTCTTTCTTTAATACTTCCCATAATGGTTATTAGCAAATCACATTATTATAGTTTGTGGTAACTCAAGACTGCATTCAAGTATGTAACAAACTTGGTCTACAGTTTAAGTTGTACACTTTTAAGTAACATTCATAAGGTTTAGAAAATCTTGATCACTCTCTAGAATAGCCCACTAAACATAATTGATATAAAACAACCACTTTGCATATCAACTAGAGTTATAGGCTCTTTAATTCAGCAAGAGGTAATCGCTCTTGGATCATGCTATCATTAAATCATAACCTGTTAAACTTGAGTCAACCTGAATGCACCCAATACTGATTGACACCTAATTGTGATGACACTGATTTGTATATGAATTGTGCTCATATGAGTGCCTCCATTTCTATCACAACATAGTTACATTAAACTTGGGTCACACATGAATGCATCTTGTATTTTTTATATCACAACTGTGACACATGACCAATAGAGTTATGGATCACATAATTACAATGACAAGAATTTTTTTCTCGGTTGTGCTCTTATGGTGATTCCATTATCGTTATAGCATAACCCTTTGGCCTTATATTGCTCAAATCCTTACATTTCTTATTTTATTTTTGGATGGATTCCAATTCAATGTCAGTAATTTGTATGCAAGTCATGCTCATATAAGTGCCTTTATCACCATTACACAATAGTACATTGGAATTTCCTTTCTTGAACCTTTACTTCATTTTTTATTTTTAGAGTTTTTTAGTGATTATTCCATTTCCATGTGGCATATTAATAAAAGAAACCAAGCTCAAAAAATCATTCTATTTTTAGTTAACACTTGCTAACATACTTTTGGAATAAATGTTTGACTACATTACTTCGAGTGTGAAGAATTTTGTTTTTTGCTTATAATAGATTGATTAAGAGTTGTAGTACAAAGCTTCTTTTGTTGAAACCCATCCTATAAAATTTCTTTAAGCTACATTTAGGAGACTTAATGGTTTTTTTGTGATTTATACATCTTTTGTTTTGATAGTAAATGATGTCAGATTATTTTTGAAACTAAAATGATTTATTATGGTTTTATGATGATTAAATTTTTTATTTAGGAGTTAATATGTGGCATTTTTATGTGCAGGAAGAATAGATTTTGATGCAATGTTTAGGTATGGACAATTCAGGAAAACTTGGATTGCTATTAGTGTTGTAACTAGGTTGGAGAGTACCTTGAGTCGGTGTGAAACACTTCTAGGTGTTTTTGCTGGGAAGAAAAACCTGAGTGCGGGAATACAAACATTGGTGAACTGAAACATTAGTTTCCACCTAATTACATCTTAAGAGTTAGTTGATTATTTTGGATTTCTAGTTGATCACTCTATATATCTGATAGAGAAAGTTCCTACATTCTAAAGATAAAATCATAAATCTACTGGTCCAATTTGAGATCAAATTTTAGGACTTAAATATCAAATAGAGAAAGTTCCTACTATGCTACTCACTTGGAAGATAAATGTGAGCCTTCATGAAGAGTCTAAGCATATTGGAAAACTACTTTTAGAGAGCACAGGTTTGCTTGTTCTTGATGAAGGTCATCAAGCTCAAAATAGTTGATCAAAGATATGAAATTCATGCAAAAATCTTATTTCAAAACTATGCATTATACTCTTATGAACTCTTTTCTAGAATAACTTCAAAGATATTTTCAACACATTGTATCTCGTAACGTCGAATTTTTCAATTGTTTTTTGGGTAAAAACTCGAAGCTATCCTTGACACCTAGTAAAGTTATGGCTAACAACAAGATCTACAGGCTGAGGAATTTCTTCATGGATGAAATTGGGAATAAAATTTAGAATGGAAAAGAGAGTGGAAAAGTAGAATTTGATGAAACTCTCGCAAAGTTTAGGTTAATGACTGATGCTTTTTTTCATTGTTATGATGGGAAGATTCTAAATAGTCTTCATGGAATAAAGTATTTTATTGTGATTTTGAGAGCATCTTCTATACAACAGGTTGTCTTAGATCAAATAAACGAAGAAAATCATTGTGAAAGATCCAACAATTTTGAATTTGAAACAATTGTGTCTTATGTATAGAATCCCCCTATGATTTGCTCCTAAAATAAGGTATAGTAATTTTGAATTAGAAACAATGGTATATGAACAAGTATTTAGCCTATCTGTTATGCTACAACAATTAACTATAGGTTAGAACATATCCACATCAACATAAAATAGTAGGTGCAATTCATTCCTTTAGAGCTGGAAATTCCATCTTCCCTAGTTTCCCTTAAAGGGTTGATTGACGATGACACTTATAGTGTTGATCATTTGTATCAGCTTGAATTTCTTGATGAGCACCAATTGCAAGCCCTTGAACATCTCCAAGCTTATCAACATTTTTTTTTCTCAACATTACAATCAAGGTGTTGTTTCTCAAACTTTCAAGGTAGGTGACCTCGTTCTATATGAGAATCAAAAAAATGTAAATATGTTACTTGATCAAAAGGTAAATATCAACCCTAATTGGTTAAGCCCATATATAATTGTGGTAATGGAAAAAGTATCCCTCTACTTTTCCTTGCTTGTTTGTGCCCTCCTTGTTAAATTAAGCATAATGTTGCCTTGATTTAGTGTTGTAATGTGTAAATAGCACATTCACATTAGGTCTTGGGCCCTTGTGAACTAAATGAACTTAAGTGCACCTTATTTAAGGTGTTTTAAAGTGTTGTTCCACACTTTCACACTAATCTAGAGTTTTTATAATTAATTGGGCTTCTTTATGCCTTATTTGGCCTTATTTTTCATCCACAAGCCTTAATTAATGCATCTTTTTGAGGATAATCCTAACATAAACCAACATCCAATCATAAATCATTTCTTTTTAGGTTGTGTGGCCTAGATTTAGTGATCTATGACTCATACTCCACCTTGGGCATATGGGTCCCACCTAGGTTTCAGGGCCCCAATCCTAATTTCACATGAATATAAGCATTATTGAAAAATGTGCCCCATAGTTTAGCCTAATGGAACTCATATGCCACTTCAAGCGTATGAGCCCTGTGTGACCCAAAATCAAATTTAATTCAAATTATTGATGGGATTTTATCCTCCTAGATCTAATGTCGGCTTGTAGTGTTGTAATTTTAGGAAATTTGGTGTAAACAAGTATAAATATAAGGTTATTTCACTCATTTTCTCCTAACAATCTAAGCTTTCAAGTATTCATGCATTCTAGAAAATTTGAGTTTACAAGAGCATTCAAGCATTCACAAAAGCATTCAAGAGTCTTCGAGAGATAATTATCAAGTGTTTTGGAGCATTATTCAATTATCAAGCATCATGTCAAAGTCATCATGCATCATGTTTCTTTTTTTGAGCTAACAATTGTGATGTAGGGTTTCATGGTTCAAGCTAGCATTCAATTCAATATCTACATCCATTGGAGCCACTTCATACATGTTTGCAACACTTTATTACTAGGGTTTGGTGAGTTCCAACATTACATTTTGTGCATTCATCATTCCTTTGTCCCATTTGATTCCATTACAAGGTTTGATTACCAAAATGGGGTTGACTAAGCCAAACCCATTTCCACTAACAATTTTTTCTCTCTCTCTTTCGTGTGTGATTTGAAAATCTAGGTTGAATACATATTGAAGAGGAAGATTGAAGAAAAATTTTCAAGTGTTCAAAGTTTTCAAAGTCATTGCCTTACTTTAGAGATCACAAAAAAATATTTATAGGTTGCAAATCAAAGATTCAGACACAAAAATCAGGTGGAGAAGATAGAACAGATTTAGAATTTGAGTTTATAGAATAGCCTAACTAGACTGATACGCCACTTTTGGCATATGAGTCCCAATACAATGAAATTAGCAGTTTTTAGGAGTTTCAGACATATCTCTGCCAAATTTATGTTCTTACCCAGAAACCCTAATCTGGGACTAAATTGCCCAAACTGGCGTATGAGTCCCAACAGACATTAATTTTAGTGTTTTTAACATCTCAATTCTTTCATTCAGGCATCTATAGATTTCTAGGTGTACACCTCTAATCTCTCAACTCTTTGTTCTAATTTACTTGCATTTTTAGGTAATATAATGAAGTTTTGCATTACATTAGGCTTTAGCATTAGGTATTGCATTTCATTAGTCTTTCCAAGCCCTAGCTTTGTGGTGAACCCCTCTTTAGTCATTAATAATACCCTAGAACATAGGCTATTGCAGATCTCTTTCCTTCATTCCATCTGTGGATTGAGATCTCTAGGAATTCCTTGAGTGAAACTTGAGTGAAATAGGAGGATCCCTATCTCTTCAAGGATAGAAACTCCCTCTTCCCTCTATTTCCATTGTTTCCTTTTAGTGAACTTTCATTTATAACACCTTAATTCTAATTTTGAATGCATCATCATCCTATACTTAGCTTGCATTAACATTGCATTGCATTTTTCCTTAGTTAATTGGCATTCTAGGGTTTCTAATTCTTGCATTAGTGAAAGTGCATATAGGTTGCATTTTTGCATCTTGCATCATTGAATTTCATTTGAAATTTTCATTTTCACTTATTTTAGACATCATCCAAACTGAAAAGCATAAAAATCACTTAATTTTTTTTGAAATATGTGAAAAGAACCCTCATTGGGACTCATATGCCCCTCTAGGTGATTTATTTCCAGTGTAGATTTTAAATTGCATTTTCCAGAATCCAAAACTCTATTTCTGAGCTCCTACTCTCTATTGATAACTCTTTGTTTTAGTTTATAGATTTTTTTTTTCTTTCACTTTGACATTACATCTAGTTTAAATTGGTTCATCTTGTGCATTGCTAAATTGCATCTAGAACATTTCATTACAAATTGTAGCATAGTGTAGTTACCTTATGTGATAACGAAAAAAGTATCACTCTTACTTTTCCTTTCTTGTTTGGGCCCTCCTTGTTAACTAAGCTTAATTGTACCTTGATTTAGTGTTGTAATGTGTTTAACACATTCACATTAGGTCTTGGGCGCTTGTGAGCTAATGAAGATAAATGGTACCTTGCTAAAGTGTTGTGAAGTGTTGTAACACACTTTCACACTTTTTTTGAGGTTTTATTAATTAAATACACCTAAAAAATATCTTTTTAGCCTTAATCATACCTTATTTAGAGTTTTGTAAAGTGTTGTAACACACATTCACACTTCTCTAGGGTTTTCATAAATAATTTGGCTTCTTTATGCTTTAATTGGCCTTATTTTGCATCCACGAGCCTCATTTAATGCATCTTTTTAAGCATATTAATGACACAATCAATATTCAATCATAATTTAGGTGTTTTCAACTTGTGTGGCCTAGATTTAGTGATATGGAACTCATTTGCTACCTTGGGTGAATGAGTTTCACCTAGTTTTTTGGGTCCCGAACTTGGTTTCACTCCTTTCTATGTATTTTTAAAAATGGTCCCATAATTTATGCCTAATGGGACTCATTCACCACCTTGGGAAAATGAGTTCCGTGTGGCCCAAAATCAAAATTAATTCAAATTCTTGGTAGGATTTTATCCTCCTAGATCTGATATCGGCTTGTAGTATTGTAAGTTTGGGAATTCTTGCATAATTAACTATAAATACAAGTTTCTTTCACTAATTTTCACCCAAAGCATTCAAGTATTCATCCTTATAGAAAGTTTGAGTTCACAAGATAATTCGAGTGTTTACAAGAGCATTCAATAGCATCCAAGGGAAAATTATCAAGCATTTTAGAGCATTATTCAAGCATCAAGCATCATGTTTTTTTTAGCTAACAATGTAGGGTTTTATGATTCAAGCTAGCATTTCATTCAAGATCTATCCTATTCAAGCAAGAGTCAAGATCTACATCCATTGGAGCCATCTCACAAATGTTTGCAACATCTTATTGATAGGGTTTGGTGAGTTGCAACATCATATTTTGCTCATTCATCATTCTCCATTCCTATTTCATTCTATTTCAAGGTTTGATTACCAAAATGGGATTTGACCACGGAAAACCCCTTTCCACTAACAAAACAACATTTTTTCCTCTCTTTAGTGTGTGATTTGCAAGTCTAGGTTGAAGACACATTAAAGAGCAAGATTGGAGAAAGATTTCAAAGTGCCTAAAGTTGTCAAAGTTGTCATCATTCGTTGGAAAACATTGAAGAACACCTTGTTTGTACTCAAATTTGCTATCAACTTGAATCCTAAAGGGTTGCCAGGCCCTATGGTCAGATTCAAGGAGAGATTTGGCCAATGAATGGGAGATTGAAATAAAACCTCTCTCCCCTGCACCTCAGGCTCTGTTAAACCTGGGAGGGTGATCTCAATAGTGTGCTTTCAGATACTTGTTTGCCACAATATCAAATAGACAGTGAATAGATAAATCCCCTTTATATGCTTAATAGTCACAATACCCTGAAGGTATGGATGACCTTTATGGCAATGTACACACTAAACATGAGATATATGATTCATTAAAGCTCAACACACAAAGATATAGAGATTTATAAGTAATTTTTAATTTAAAATATAGTTGCTCACAAACCATCTCAGGAAAATGTAATATCAAAGAATAATGCCTAATCCTAAGGTGGAGTCGCCTAAACCATGAATTTTAAAACTTAGTACAACTTTCATTCGATAATACTTACGCCTATCAAATGATGCATTACACCCTTGATACTAGAAACCAAACTAGTCATACTTTATCAATCCAAGCATATAGTTACACAAAACCTCTATTTATGTTCATATTCAATTCATTCTTTGAATGAAAGTAACAACACAGAATAGACATTCAAGGTAAAACTAGAAGAAAAATATAAGAAAACCCTTGATCTCTTTTATTCATAATTTATGCACTGTGTACAATGGAGACAACTAACTTAGAATATATGATCATTTACTTGCAAATATAATACTATTGTGAATAAGTTCTTCATTACATGACTTAGAAAACTTCAGAAACCTAAACAAAACACTATATATTTCAGACTTTGTTACAAGAGTATTCCTATGAGACAGAAAAGAATGAGCAACCTTCCTTTTTGAAAATAGAAAATCTGCACTTGAGGAAAATTCAAAACCCTAAATGAATATCTCCCAATGACCTCTAGCACATTCAGGTCCATAGGTCAATAAATTTCTTTGCTTGCTAAAGAATCTTCAACCTTCTCTTTGATTCATGCATCCTCTGTTTTCCTTGTAACAAAAAATATTCCTTTTCGGGAAAACTCATCATTCTTATGCCTTGTAGTTGAAAATTATTTCCCTCTTCAAATTATCTTCACTTGAAAATCCCATGCACAAAATTACCTATATGCAAAGACTCACTTTCTGGCTTTATTTTCACTTAGAAATGAAAAGAATTAACTTCTGAGTCAAAACCCATTTACCCAACTATTAAATATGCCTTTGAAAGTTACATTTTAACCTTCACTGTAGGGAAAAATTTTACCCATATACTGAATTTAATTTTTGTGTTATGAAAAAATAGTTTTCAAGCATTTTTTACCTTACTACAGCCAGAAAATGTATAAAAATTTGTCCAAATTGCTTCCCAGGCAATAAAAATAGTTCAACTAACTTTTTGGAGCATAAAGAAGCACTTTGTAGCATATGCATATGTTTAAAAATTAGCCAGAAGCCAAAAAACGTGATTATGTTTTTTGGTTTAATTTCTCCCCAGAGAATGTGGGATAGTTGAAGATGCTTTTTGATATATTGAAGAACATTAAAATCTGCCCTACAAATTTCTCATCGCTCAGACCAAGGCATCATTGTTTTCTATTTTCTCTTTCCATCCAAAATGGAGATGAGCGATGCCACAAAAAATAAATGATTTTTCAATAGTTTACCCACATCCATCACTCAAAATAAGCCATCGTTGATTGTAAGAGATAAATAAATCTCACAATAGAGATGGGCAATGGAACCTTGAGCCATCTCTGATTTGATTTCATTCCTCCATCCCAAAATGGAGATCAGCAATGCTACTGTGAGAGTTGAAGAATTGTTGTGAACTGTCAAAAGTTTGACCAACCAATAGGGAGCAAGAATTAATCTTGCTTTTTATATTAACATTTGAATTTTTTTTTAATTTTCCTATTGATGTTTAACACAACCATTGCTCAAACTTGACCATCACTGATTGCCTCCATTTTTATTTAGAACTGGTGATGAGCGATGGAGACATAATTACTGTTGTCGTGCATCTGTGAGAATTTTCTTCAGATAATAAGAAACAAAAATTAAACTTTCTTTTGCACAAAAACATTTGAAAATACATTTTTTACTACTCATGTGTCTATTAAATAAAAACCATTGCTAGGAAGAGACCATCACTCATTTCTTTGGAAAGAAGAGCCACCAATTAGCGATGGGCGATGGACACAACAACTATCACTCATCATTGATTTAAACTCAAAATATCCCATGAAAAGAGAGATGTGTGATGAAGTGAAGGTGAGATCGCTCATCACCAATTTGATGAGGAAGAAGGAAAATCAACCACGATGGGCGATGAAGAGGAACTGCCATTGTTGATTGCTAATTCAAATGAGAAAATCAAACCCAAAATAGCTACGGGCATTTTGTTTTCACGTGTAGCTTGAAAGTTGTGAAAGTTGTATCTGAACCAATCAAAAGCAATAATTAAACTTGCTTTCATAGAAAACATTTGAAATGTATCTTATTTTTTCCCAAAATGCATTTTTCATATTTGCATAATGTTTAAAATATTCAAAAATATTTTAAACATAAGCATTTGAAACTTTAGAAAAAATGTAAATTTTAATTCTACCTGTAGGCCAAACGAAGAAAATTCACTGCACACAAATGGTGACCCTTGGAGCTGAGATTTTTGCATGTGGTCATAATCAATTATTTAGAGAAAACCCATTTTCTCAAACTTTGCCCAACCATAAAAAATTAGGTACCTCCTTTGTAAATTGGCCCACGAGACGTGTTCGCCACACCTGAAATACATTAAAGTAACACATCATATGAGCTCCATTTTTTATGAAAATGGAATTATAGAGGTTTTAGACCAAAACAAGAAATGGGTTTTCCATAGATTTTCAAAATTTTAAACTTTTAAGAACACCAATTTTGGCCATGTTGTAGTTAGAAAAGGATTAGTTAACACATCAATGTTCATCCAGGAGGCGCAAAACTGTGCATGCATGTAACCATTTGAACCAAAAATATAGTGCAAAAAATGACATGGAAAAATTATTCCTGAGGTGAAAAATATTAAATACCAAAGTGGCTCACTTAAGCTTTTTTGTAATTTCACCTGTCAGAAACCAACTCGAGCACACCAAGTCACCTCCTTGAAAAATTATCAAATATTCTCCCCGGGAACTACCACTAGACACACTATGTCATTTGGGTACATTGAATATGTGTGTAAGAGGGCTTCCTTTCAATCCACATTTGTCAAAAGATATTAAGGGTAAGAGATGACCACTTTGAAGCATTCTAAAAATGCAGGTGTAAAGAGTGAACAAACTGTAAGGAAAGCAGAGGTGCGGAAATAGCTATCCTAACGTCAAAACCACAGGGAAGAATGCAGACAGTGCTTTTAATTTTCAAATTACAATCCAAATAAGACACACATGAAAGATTTACAGAAACATAAATAATACTCAAAGACAATGAACAACAGATTTACGTGGGAAAACCCTTTCGGGAAAAAACCCACCACACCAAGTTGAATCTCTTTGTATTATAGTAACAAACAATTACATACAATGCAGAGATACAACTCTCTAGTATCAGTTCACAGTAGCTTCATTCACTATTCAATCTCTTTCAGAAATGCTCTCAACATTCTGATCATTTAATTCAAATTCAGAATGCTCTCCTTTAAATCTTATCACATCCTAATTTTTCTCCTCTGTTCATCCTTATCCGCCATTACCCATCATAGAAAGTTTCCATCCCATTGCATATTTTTTCTTGCATACAGTTCAGCTCCAGTGTCGTAGCTGTTGCAAAAATCTAACTGCCAACCATTTGAATTTCGCTTCCTCTGATTGGTCCACGAGATGCCACATAGGAAAGTCAAACGGTCAAAGGAACATTCAATTGAGTTCGCATGTCGGTGAGACACAAGAAGTGCCTCGCCAATGCTCAATGGCTTCATATCGATATCAACGTAAGTCCCAACAGTTGGCAAGAGATATAACGAATGCCACAAGTCATACCGACACCACCAACATCCATCGCATTTCTATTGGCAAGAGATTCCTCATCGACAAGACTCATACCGATGCTCACAAGTCACAATGACTTCAAATTTTCCATCGGCAAGACTTTACCACTCACCAAGAGGTTACACCAAGTCTCCTCAAGTTTCACCGAAGCACTCAACAGTCGGCAAGGCATTAGTCTTTCACCAAGACGTCACATCGAGCAAACATGTCATACCGAGTCGGCAAGAATTTTGACTTTCGCTAAGACCTTACACCAGGCAAACATGTCATACTGAGTCGGCAAGACTTTTGACTTTCACCAAGACATCTCAACGAACACATGTCATCCCGAAGACTATCGGCGAGACACTCCAAGTCGCCAAGGCTTCACACCGAAGTCTTTTGTCACCGCGAAAGCACCAATTATATCCTTGTCGGTGAGACCTTCATCGATCGCTGGGACATCATACCGAAACAAAAGGTTACATCGATGACCTCAGTCACTATGAGTCCCTCCAACATCCGCTAGACACTCGATAGCAACTCGGTGATACATTTCATATCGGGAAGACTACATACCGATAACCAAGTCTCCCTCATAACTACGAGTTAATAACCATCAGTGAGAGAAACAACAGTCAGCGAGAGATCTTACCAAGTCTCCATGTCATAGCGATAGGTCTATTCTAAAAGACCGAAACCAAGTCACAATGACTAGGGCATTTCAACAAGATTCAAAACAGCTAGTTGGCTAGACATCCATAATGTCACAACGACTTTTCCCTTCAGGAGTTATATCCCAGTAAGGATTGAGGCACCTATTCCAACAATCTCCCACTTGACGAAGATTTTACTGACACCTCCAGAGCATAATAAAACTATTGAAATTCATGGGCCAAGAGGCCCATCGAACTGGCACACCACCTGTATTTGTCTGTGCTCATAGGCTCAATGCATCTACAACATTCTCCAGAGTATCCACTTTCTCCAAAGAGACCTTCCTATCCTCCACCATATCTCGTACAAAATGATATAGTACATCTATATGTTTCATCCAGGCATGGAAAGTAGGATTCTTTGCCAAACATATAGCACTCAATGTCACAAGAAATAGTAATTTTTCTTTGCATCAAAACCAATGTTAGAACACAAACGCTTTAACCAGACGTTTCTTTAAGGTGTGCATGTGTAGTCAGTGGTGTTGCTGCGTGCCTTCAGAGGGACACAAAGCGACTACAACTTGCTGCTTACTCATCCAACTCACTGCACTTCCATTCAACATGAAAATATATCCAATGGTGGATCTTCTACTGTCAATGTCCTCTGCCCAATCAGAATCCACATAGCCTTGAATAATGAGAGTCCTCCGTGATTCAACCAAGTTCCCATGGTAACACAAAAACATAGTCCAAGTTCCCATTTAGATATTCCAAACACTCTCTTCACAAGATCCCAATGTGTCCTTCCAAGATTAGCCATAAAACGACTAAGTACTCCCACTGCTTGGGCAATGTATAGCCTTGTATAGAACATTGCATACATTAGACTGCCAACCGTGACCATAGTATATAAGGCACAATAATCGGTCATGTCCTCCATCTCAAGAGGGAGATTGCATAGCTCCTCAAATAAATAGCTTCATTCCCTACAAAATGGAACTGTTGCTTGTACTGGCCATACAAAAATTCTAGAATGGGCCATGATATTCTACTTTGGATCGAGCTAAAGTTTTCTATTCTTCTTGTCCCTAGTTATTTCCATTCTTAGAATATACCCTATTGCACTAAGATCTTTCATTTCAAACTTTGCAGACAACTGAGACTTAAGATCAAAAATCATTAGCTTACTATTGCCTATGAACAGCATATCATCAACATAGAGAGAAATAATAAGGACTTGATCACTTTCAGCTTTATAATATATATACTGATCACATTTCAAGATCTTTACAAACTCAACAACAAACAACAAAAATGTCGTAAATTCTCTCGTACTATTATCTGAGGAGACCTGCTTTTAAACCATACGTAGATTTCTTTCAACTTGCAAACTTAGCCTTTTCTTTACTCCTTTTTTCCATTGCAAGTGTTCCATTGACATTATATAATTCTTTCTTCAAGATCACTCATGAAGAAACATTGTCTTCACATCCATCCGTTTCAATTCTAAGTCACATGCTACTACAAGTGACAAAAAAGAAATCTGATAGATGCCTCCACTTTAGCCACAGGAGAAATAACATTATTTCCATAACTCAATTCCCCCACCGAATATCCTTTCGCAACCAAATTTCGGTTCTTTACATTTTCTACACTACCATCCAGACCTATTTTCTTTTTAAATACCCATTTGTAGCCCACAACTTTTCTGCCCTTAGGCAATGGCACCAAACTCTAGGTATCATTCTTTTCTAATGATGCCATTTCTTCATTCATGGCTTCCAACCAAGAGTTTGAATCAGACATTTTAAATGCCTCTTTCATAGTCCTAGGTTCATCAGTGCTAGAAATTAAAGAATAGGCACAAGTAGATTCTATCAAATAAAACCCATACCTATCAGGTTGCTTTCTTTCATGAGTTGACTTCCTCACAGGCTGAGGCTGAGGTCGTTCTTCATCTTCTTTAGAACTTTCAGAACTACTTGAGCTCTCCTCAGTATCAGGTACATTTTGATTTTTCAATTCCTCTTTATCTGGTGTCGGAGGAATTTCTGCTACATCCTCTTTATCTCTTGATTTCTTTTCTAACTGTAGATCCAATGTAGAAGGTTTTAGCTCACCAAAGATAATGCTTCTACTATACAAAACCTTCTCAGTCTCAGGATTCCAAAGCTTGTATCATTTTATGCTAGCACTATAGCCAATAAAAATACACTTTACAACTTTGTTTTCCAACTTACATCTTTTTTCAAATGGCACATATGCATATGCCTCACAACCAAAGACACAAATATGTCTCAGAGAGGGCTTCTTTCTAGACCATGCTTCCAAAGGTGTCTTCTCAACAAGAGAAGAGTTAGGAGAACAATTTACCAAGTAACATGTTGTAGAGACTACTTCAGCCCAGAACTTCTCCTCCAAGCCAGCGCTGCTCAACATACTTCGTGCTCTTTCCATTATTGTCCTGTTGAACCTTTTAGTAACTCCATTTTGCTGTGGAGTGTAAGGTGTAGTCTTATGTCTTTTAATCCCATGATCATTACAGTACCTTTCGAATTCATCTGAACAAAACTCACCACCATTGTCAGTTCTTAAACATTTTATTTTTATACTAGTCTGATTTTCAACAAGGTTTTTAAATTCCTTAAACCGATTGAACACTTCTGATTTGCTTTTCAGAAAATATACAAATGCTCTTCTTGAATAATCATCAATAAACAACACATAGTATCTTGATTTAGATAAAGAAGGAACATTCACTAGACCAAAAACATCATAATGAATATAATCAAGCAAACCAGAAGATTTGTGAGGACTGGAATAAAATGAAACACGGTGATGCTTTCCATATATGCAATGTTCACAAAATTCGAACTCAAGGTTACAATATTCAAGCCCTTCTACCAGGTTTTTATTTTTCAAGGGTTTTAAACCTTTCTCACCAATGTGGCCTAGCCTATGATGCCAGAGCATAGTCTTCTCTGCTAGAAGTTTAACCTCCATGGAGTTTACATCATCAGGAATGTTTTCCTTCTTTTCTCCATAAGTAGCTTTTAGTGACTTTGTAGAGACATTATTGCATTGAACAACATGTGCATCCAGCTTGTACAAGGTACCAATTCGAGTACCCCTAGCCAACACCATAGAGCCTCTAGTCATCTTGCAGCCATTTCCAGAGAACGTGACCTACACTCCAATATCATTCAGCTTACTTATAGAAATTAAATTACAAGCCAGACCTGGTATGTGCATTACATCATTGATTCCCTTCACTCTTCCATCAGGGAATTGGATTCTGACTCTTCCACGGCCAACAATTTCCAAAGACGAATCACTTGCCAAGTAAACCTTTCCACCATTATATTCTTTATACTTCGTGAACCAGTCTCTATGAGATGTCATGTGGAAAGATGCTCCAGAATCAATCAGCCAGACATAACTTGATGCCCATGTAGCCAAAGCTGTAATGAAGGCATCTGCATCACTTTGAGAAGAATCATTGCCAGAAGAGTTCTTCTTCTTCTTTTTCTCCTCCTTGCAATCCTTTCAGACATGACCAGGTTGCCCATAATTCCAGCACTTCACCTTGGACTTCTTTCCAGGAGACTTTGATCTCCCTTCCGATTTCGATCTAGATTTCTTGTCCTTCTTCTTGCCTTTCTCCTTCGATCTACCTCTAACAGCTAGAGCCTCCTTTGCCATCTCAGAAGATTTCCTTCTCATCTCTTCTGACAACAAAGAAGCAACAACATCTTCCATCTTGAAAGTGGATGTCGTACTTCCAATAGCCATCACCAAGTGATCCCAAGAATCTAGCAACAAACACAATAAGAGGATACCACGATCTTCATCTTTAATCTTCACACCAATAGATGTTAACTGTGCAATCAACATGTTGAAAGCATTCAAGTGATCAGCATCAAATCATCCCTCTTGCATTCTAAAAGAGTACAACTTCTTCCTCAAGAACAATTTGTTCACCAAGGACTTGCCTTGATAAATAGATGCCATTATTTTCCACAAGGAAGATGCAGTCTTTTCTTCATGAACATTCAAAAGAACAGAGTCTGCTAAATAGAGCCTTATCAACCCTTTTGATTTTCTATCTGCAAGATCCCAATCCTCTTGCTTCATGCCTTGAGGCATCGTTCCAGACATAGCAAGCCACAAGATCTTCCATTTTGAGTTTCCACAACTCAAAATTGTTACCATTGAATTTCTCTATTTCCATCTTTCTGGATGTGCTCGCCATCTTAATCTATAATTAAATTATTAGATCTCTAACAAACTCCCACTAAAAGAGAATTGACACAAAAAACCCAACCCACTCACAAGGACAACACAACTGGCCAGGCTCTGATACCACTTGTAAGGAAAGTAGAGGTGCGAAAACAACTATCCTAACGTCAAAACCATAGGGAAGAATGCAAAAAGTGCTTTTAATTTTCAAATTACAATCCAAATAAGACACACATGAAAGATTTACAGAAACATAAATAATACTCAAAGACAATGAACAACAAATTTACGTGGGAAAACCCTTTTGGGAAAAAACCCACCACACCAAGCTAAATCTCTTTGTATTACAGTATCAAACAATTACATACAATGCAGAGATACAACTCTTTGGTATCAGTTCATAGTAGCTTCATTCACTGTTCAATCTCTTTCAGAAATTCTCTCAACAATCTGATCATTTAATTCAAACTCAGAATGCTCTCCTTTAAATCTTATCATATCCTGATTTTTCTCCTCTGTTCATCCTTATCCACCATTACCCATCATAGAAAGTTTCCATCCCATTGCAGATTTTTTCTTGCATACAGTTCAGCTCCAGCGTCGCAGCTGTTGCAAAAATCTAACCACCAACCATTTGAATTTCGCTTCCTCTGATTGGTCCACGAGATGCAACATAGGAAAGTCAAACGGTCAAAGGAACATTCAACTGAGTTCGCATGTCGATGAGACATAAGAAGTGTCTCATCGATGCTCAGTGGCTTCATATTGATATCGACATAAGTCCCAACAGTCGACAAGAGATATAGCAAATGCCATAAGTCATACCAACACCACCAACAACCATTGCATTTCTATCGGCAAGAGATTCCTCATCGGCAAGACTCATACTGATGCTCACAAGTCATAATGACTTCAACTTTTCCATCGGCAAGACTTTACCACTTGCCAAGAGGTTACATCGAGTCTCCTCAAGTTTCACTAAAGTACCCGACAGTCGGCAAGACATTCGTCTTTTGCCAATACCTCACATTGAGCAAACATGTCATACCGATTCAGCAAGACTTTTGACTTTCGCCAAGACCTTACACCAGGCGAACATGTCATACCGAGTCGGCAAGACTTTTGACTTTCGCCAAGACATCTTAGCGAACACAACATGTCATCCCGAAGACTATCGGCGAGACACTTCAAGTCACCAAGACTTCACACCGAAGTCTTTTGTCACCGCAAAAGAACCAAGTATATCCTTGTCGGGGAGACCTTCATCCATCGTTGGGAAATCATACCGAAACAAAAGGTTACATCGATGACCTCAGTCGCTATGAGTCCCTCTGACATCTACTAGACACTCGATAGCAACTTGGCAAGACATTTCATATCAGCAAGACTACATACCGACAACCAAGTCTCCCCGATAACTACGAGTGAATAACCATCGGCGAGAGAAACAACAGTCGGCGAGAGATCTTGCCGAGTCTCCATGTCATAGCGATAGGTCTATTCGGAAAGACCGAAACCAAGTCACAACAACTAGGGAATTTCAACAAGATTTAGAACAGCTAGTCGACCAGACATCAAAAATGTCACATCGACATTGCCCTTCAGGAGTTATATGCCAGTAAGGATTGAGGCACCTATTCCAACACAAACTACATTTGATTTTCACCTAGTAAAAATATCAAATTTTATCATGAGACTCTCAAAATAGACCAGGGAGCATATGAATGTAGGGAGAATGGAGAGCAACAATCCGTTCATCATGACAATAATCCAGTTGCAAAATATAAGCTCGAACGGGAGGCCACTTCGCAGAACTGAGAGTTCACAAACAACAGAAAAGTGCCAAAACCCTCCAACTTCACTTTTGAAAACACTATCAAAGCTCATCATGGGAAGTTGAAAATTGACATGCACATTCACATATGTCACATGAGTGTGTCCACAAATGGGTTTTTCACGAAAATCAACTAGCTTCAAATTGTGACCCTTCAAAGTAGGTCACTTTAGCAAATTTTGCAAGTGCACTTTTGAGTGTGCAAAGGAAAAATTTTCAACATGGGCCTTCAAAATTTGAAAATATTCCATCACACCTACAAGTTGATTTACAAATATATAGATCTAGAAACCTAAAAAAAGTAGATTGAGTAGACAGGGAAGAGTAGATTCAAACTTTGAAGTTTTAGAAAACCTTAATTGGACTGATTTGACACTTCTGGCGAATGAGTCCCAATTTAGGTCAAAATTCATATTTTTGCATATTTGGATAACCATTTTCCCAAAACCTATTCCTATAAAAAAAACCCAAATATGGGACTAATTCGGCTAGCTTGGCATATGAGTTCCACTCATCATTAAGATTAGGATTTCTAGCTCATTTCATAGCTCCATTCAATCATCTTCAAATTCTCAAGTGCACATATTTCATCTTATAGCTTGTTATTCTATTTTTCATACATTTCTAGGTCATTTTGTAAGTCATTGCATCATATTAGGGTTTATTATTACATCTTTCATTACATTTGTCTTTCCATGTCTTAACTTGGTTGTGAACCCCTCATTAGTATACAATCAGCCTCTAGGACAACCCTATTGCAAGATCTCCTCCTTTGCATTGAGATCTCTAGGGTTATCCTTCAACAAAATAATTGGAAAGTGGTTGTGCTTTATGTCCTAAACCATACAAAATCATCTGACCCCATTTTCCATTGTTTCACCTTGTTTAGAATCTCAAATTGGCATTACATTTCATCATGGATATGTGCTTAATCTGGTAAGCTATGGATGTCTTTGAAATCATTAGTGGATGTGTCAAGTTGTGCTTTTGGAAATGACCCTAATGAAATTGAACTTACTCATGCTCACTCAACTCCTAATGCATGTCCTCCTCGTGATGTTGACATCATTGGAGAAGATGATTATAGCATGAATAAATTCCTAAACGATTTCCTTAATAACATTGAAAAAAAATCATCCTTCTACCCATCCATGAAACAACAAACACCGCCTATAATACCACCACTTGAGATGTTTGGTTACCCACATCCTAAAACTGAAATGCAAACCAAACCTTAGTTCCCTACAATAGGTGAACCTAATTCCTTTAAGCAAGCAAACATTGAACCATTCTATGCTAACAAAGTGACCAACACTCCCATCAATCTAGAAGAAACATATGGAAAGAGGATTCATGATCTTGAGTAAACAAGGATGTGATACAACAAGTGAACATGAAATTCATCTAATCTTAGAGAAAATACCAACTGAAGATACTAAAGGGTTAGGATATCAAGATCCTCCTCTTGATATGAATGTACTTCTTCCTAGAGAACAACCAATACCTCCTAACAATGATAAGCATGATAAGATTGTCTTAGGTCCTCCTCCTTTGCATTCAACTATAGAAGTTGGTGAATCTAGCAAGTGTAGAAGGCCTTACAAACTAAAGAAACTGCAATTCCCTTACCCACCAATTGATATTGAAAGAAATTTATAGATACTTCTACACCGAGGACTTATTACATTACCACCCATAAGAGAAGATCGATCTCCAAATCCAAAAAATACAAACACATCACATTATCGATACCATAGAGTTCTTGGAAATAGTACTGATGAGTGCCATGCCTTAAAGAAAATATTTAAAAATTTAGATATCATAGAAATAGTACCTTAAAGCGGGACCCTTCTACTCCTTACCATGTAATAGTTGTAGGGTATTCCTATTCTCACTATCACATGTTATACACTTATTGAAAATTATTTCAAAATGCAAGGAGCTCGTTCCCATCACCTATCTTAGCTCATCTGTGTCTTGCACTCACTAGGGGAATGAATTGGATACCCTTTTCCTAGTAATGAATTCTTCATTGTCCCTTTGGCTAGTTGTCTACCTTCTGTATATGATGAACATGATTGGGATGTGAATGACCTGCTTTAGGTTGAATTGCATGTGAATAACTAGTCTTTTTCATTATTTCTTTTTCTTTTGTGTGATTGCATGTGT
Source organism: Sequoia sempervirens (assembly GCA_007258455.2). Taxonomy (NCBI): domain Eukaryota; kingdom Viridiplantae; phylum Streptophyta; class Pinopsida; order Cupressales; family Cupressaceae; genus Sequoia; species Sequoia sempervirens. Next base: position 38,661 of record VDFB02042701.1, read on the forward strand.
GTAATGTGATGCCTTGTACCATTTTGTTTGATGTTTGGGTATATGCAGGATCATCATGGAAAAAATAGGCCCTTAAGTGGCAAAAAATTTAAAAAAATTTGTGTTAGGCAACTTGACGTAAAAATTTGAATAAGTTATCTATATTATTTCAAAAATATGTAAGAATAGAATCTGTAGCAAATTGAATGTAGTGTCTAAACTACTTGGTTTATTTATTTTTTAAAATCTATTTGGTGAAAATTTGAAATTTCAATGCAATAGTACTTAAATTTCAGGGAAAAAATAACAAGTAGGTGTCCGTCTGACCACCCTAACCACAATAAATTGATAAAAAAGTTATAAGATTTTAGATATAAGTAGAGGACTCATGTCCCGATGTGATGCATATTTTTTTGTAATTTTTTTCCAAGTAAATAATTAATTATGAATTTTTTATTACAACTTTTAAAAAATATAAAAACTCGTATGTTTGACCACCTTAACTTGGTCAAAACTTCATGAAATTCATTTTTAATCCTATAGTATGGCATATAGAATGTGACGCATGTTTCAAATTCAAAAAATGTGATACCATTTGAAAGCTATAGATGTTTTTCAATTAGCCTATCAATTAGGACTTTAGTCGTAATTCAAATAGGAAATGAATAATAATTATTTATTATATTCAAAGTAAAGAATAATTTATATTGGTGGAAAGCTAAGAATCTCCTTTAAAATCCTTTTTGTTTCATCAATTTTGGGTAAAAACCGGTCCAGTGATACCCCTACACATACCCATCATATCACCACTTTTGGCCCATCATGATCCCCATACTTGTTCCCTCTATTTGTGACATTCCTCTATTTGTACATACATTCTTCTCTATGTCATAAATCTTTTACCTTTTTCTTTATCTTTTATTTGTCTTATGTTTTTCCTTTGGGATGACACAAGGTGTCGAGACTTTCATATCTCTTCAATGTTGACCCAAAAGCTTTTCCTTTATCTTTTCTTTGTCTTGTGTTTTCTTTTTGCGGATAACACAAGGCATCGAGACATTCATGTCTCTTCCATGTTGACCCAAAAGCTTTTCCTTTATCTTTTATTTTTCTTGTGTTTTCCTTTTGGGGATAACACAAGGCATTGATACATTCATGTCTCTTCCATGTTTACCCAAAATGTTTTTCATTATTTTCACTCTCTTTGTGTCATTCTTCTAGTTCTATGAGTATTTGGGGAATGATGACAGTTCTGAGCTCTCTAAAACCATTGTAGCAAGAACATATTGACCCTAAATCCATAGATCCCTCATGTGTTTTGAGTTTCATTTCGGGGGAAACCCCTTCCTTTTTCATGATGTAGCTTTATTTTGAAACATATGACTTGGTATAGTGCCTTCCAAGTTAGCTCTCATGTCTTCTTTATTAGCATTTATCATTTGCTGCTTTAAATTAATTGCTCATTGCATGGTGTTTAGCAATTTCTTTAAAGTGGTGGCATACATTGGCATTATTCTTTTGAATTCCATGGTTCATGGTGTAGTCTCTTTACTTCTTGTGATGCATCTTTCGCTTTGTGGTGACATTGGGTGTGATGTCCTTCTAGAGTGTGATCTCTCTTAGCATATTATACTCTTCTTAGTGGATTGATGTGACAACTACATCCCCTAAGTTGTGAATCTTCTATTCTTTGATTGGCCCTCTCTTGTAGACATTAGGCACAATTTTCCCTAAGCTAAGACCTTGCACAAACTAGGAAATACTTCTTTCAACATTCACTTTTTGCATTTACAAAATTTTGGTTATATGGCCACCTTGCATAATAAACTTTTCATGCCTATGGAGCCATCTTGTTTATTCATGAGTTTCAAGCATACACAACTTTTCTTGCCTCATGAAGCTCAAATTTTAGGGTTGTGTGGCACCTTATGAAAGTTATCATGAGGTATAGCTTTGGTATGGTTGGTTGGGAAGCTGATCTGAGGCATGAATTTCCCATAGCCACCTATGTGTGTATGTGTCTAATCTCTTTGGATACTCACCTATCAGATAGCCTAGAGTTCCATTTCCTTAGAGTGAGCGTGCATTTTTCTAGAAAAATAGCCTAGATTTGATCCATGTTGTGATGGACAAACGATCAAAGCTTGATCCACCTGGGCTTTTGTTTCAGTTTTCCCTTTTGTCATTGGTAGTGTATGTTTGTGCCTTGTTATAGCTCCTTATATCATTTTCATGTGTTTTCTTTTGTGCCTATGTTGGTTTTATCATGAGATCTTGATCCTGGGTGCTTGATCATCCCTCTTGATCGTTGTCATCCTATCTTGCTGACATTGGTGCACTTAGACCCCTCTTGATGTGAGTTTGTCTAATTTAGTGTAAGTTTGAAGAAATTTCATCCTCTCACTAAAGTAGGGGCTAAATGTGGCAATGAAAAAAGTATCCCTCTACTTTTCCTTTCTTGTTTGGGCCCTCCTTATTAAATTGAGCATAATGTTGACTTGATTTAGTGTTGTAATGTGTTTACCACATTCACATTAGGTCTTGGGCCCTTGTGAGCTAAATAAAATTGATTGTACCTTATTTAAGGTGTTGTAAAGTGTTGTTCCACACTTTCACATTAATCTAGAGTTTTAATAATTAACTGGACATCTTTATGCTTTATTTGGCCTTATTTTGCATCCACAATCTTTAATTTACACATCTTTTTCAAGGATAATCCTTACATAAACCAACATCCAGTCATAATTCATGTCTTTTTAGGTTGTCTGGCCTAGATTTAGTGATCTAGGACTCAAATTCCACCTTGGTCATATGTTTCCCACCTAGGTTTCGGGGCCTTGATCTTGATTTTGCATGAATATAAGCATTTTTGAAAAATGTGTCCCATAGTTAAGCCTCATGGGATTCATATGCCACTTCTAGCTTATGAGTCCCATGTGGCCCAAACTTAAATTTAATTCAAATTAAATTGATGGGATTTTATCCTCCTAGATCTGATGTTGGCTTGTAGTGTTGTAATTTCAAGAAATTTGACATAAACAAGTATAAATATAAGGTTATTTCACTCATTTTCTACTTTAACCATCTAAGATTCCAAGTATTCATCCATTCTAGCATATTTGAGTTCACAAGAGCATTCAAGCATTCACAAGAGAATTTAAGAATCTTCAAGAGATGATTATCAAGTATTTTGGAGCATTATTCAAGTATTAAGCATCATGTCAAAGTCATCATACATCATATTTATTTTTGAGCTAACATTTATGATGTAGGGTTTCATGATTCAAGCTAGAATTCAATTCAAGATCTACAACATTCAAGCAAGAGTCAAGATCTACATCCATTGGAGCCACTTCATACATGTTTGCAACACTTTAGGCATTCAGCCATGGCTCCATAGCCTTGCTGGAAGGCAATCTTCAAGTCCTCTTTTGTGGGAACTCTATTGAATTTAGAGCCCTACATTTTTGCAGAAGATCATGAATTTTGCTTCTATGGTGTGATAAAACCAAAATTGTTTTCAATTTATTATAATTTGGATGCAATATTTCATTTATTGACACTTACAATTCATGTGGCTAATTTCATATAACCACCAGAGCCAAGTTTGTGTTTCCTGTGCTTTTCTAGTCTTGCCTTTGTTGCCTTCGATGTGTCGGGCAGCATATGAAAAGTTCAAAATACGTTAGATTATGTAAAAAGAAAGAGTAATCAATATATAATTACATTGTTGATAGTATCACACATAGCATACTACCTTTTTAAAAAAATTTAATGGCATTTCCATAGCGTATAGACATTGAGAGCATATAAAATACAAAGTTCAATCCATGAATTATAGAAAATAGATTTGTTGGTTATATTCA